>CAJQUN010000022.1:8479175-8750052 GCA_907163345.1 Haberlea rhodopensis | reverse complement strand
CCAAAAATATTGTATTAGTATACACTTATCATTTTCACGAGTAAGATATTTTGATTCCATTATAAATACTCATGTTCAACAATATGATGGGAATTTATGGCATAACAAACACTAATATCTACTAATTATTCGAAATTTTGAAGAAATACCAAAATTTGAGATTTTTTAAGGCGCTCGATCGTCGTTGGATCAATCGACCGCTCGCCTCCCGTTCGACTCGGCAGCAGTCTCAAATTTTTTCACACTTTAGCTAGGCTCTTGATCGATCAGTCGGTTCACCCTACTGATCGATTGGTCGATGCTGTTACACGAAGAATCTCCATTTTAACCCCCATTTTAACCTCACACACACTCACCCTATCATCCAACATCAATTCCTCTTTTCCATACACTCACAACTCGTCATTAACAAATATTATTTCTTAACTCAACATATTATTCAACAAGTTCAAAAAAATCAACATAAAACCCAAAAGTCCCAAAACATTTATCCAACATCTAACCGAAATCATCATCAAAATCCAATAAAACTAACATCAACACATAAATAACTTACCCCAGACAAAACCCTACAAATTTGAGTTCAAAGCCATGTGATATTGCCTTGAATTTGGAAGGAAGAAAAGTTGGAAAAATGGAGGTGTAAAAATAGGTTTTTAGTGTGTGTAGAATGTGAAATCTATGAAGGGAGAAGGCTGATATAATTATCATATTTTGCCATTTAGTCCCTAGGTTTAATTCCATATTAAAATCAACCCCTAAACTCACTAATTATAATCAGCTCCAATAATTACTCTACTAATTCAAATTCATAATTACCTCACTAATTCACATTATTAATCTCAACCATTTATCCATTACATAATTATGACTCAATCACAATATTCAATCACACTTGATTTTCTCAAACCGAGTTCAAATGCAAACAACAACCATCCATAATTATCCTTTAACTATCACATTAAACTCGATCCAATTAAGATAATTAGATTCCAAGCATTACATACACCGGACCGCCTAATATCTACTCGTTATACTAAGAGCATATAACACATCAGGCGAGTACATAACATAGCATACATTATGCCCAAAAATAATGTATCAATGTCATCTTTTCTCTCTCTCTCGTTGGTCTTAGGGCTCCATGACCTCGAGAGAAACTCTAAGACATATTAGGAGGTAACCCCTTTTCGACTGCTAAACTCTTTTATAATAGTGTTTATGTACATAGGTTGAGAGCACACAAGTATCCTCTTAGATATATCCTTATAGATCCTTATGTGAAGCACATATGATGCTTCTCCCAAATCTTTCATGGAGAAATTATTAGATAACCATACTTTAGTCAATTAATCCAACATCATTAACAATGAGTAGAATTTTATTGACTTAAGGCACTACAAATGTAACCATGTTTTAACCCTTTTTGTACACACATGTCACATCCTGATTTTTAACAAAATCAAACACTTTGATACTGTTATCAAAACAGATATTCCAACATTCGTGATGCCTGATTTAGCACATAAATGGACATCTGGATTTGCAAACACTTTTATCACTCCCAATGGATGTGAATCCCTCTGGCTGTCGCATATGAATGTCTTCACATCCATCAACAAGATCTCATATTCATAATTTGTACATATAGCTAACTAATTCAAATGGACTTCAGCATCACAACCGATGAAAGGTTTCTCATAGACAACTCCTTGCCTCTGAGAATAACATTTCCCATCAGTCAAGCTTTGAAGGTCGCTACCTTGCCATCCACTCCAAGCTTTCGCTTATAGATCCATTTGCAGCCAATGTGAACAATTCCTATAGGAAGATCTACTAAGATACATACCTTATAGAGTACATAGAGTCAATTTTAGATCTCAAGGCATCTTGCCAATGTCCCAAATCGATGTCCAGCATCGTCTCCTTGAAAGTCCTAGGATCACATCCATGGTCAAAATTGTCTTGACTACTTTCTAGGAGTAGAATCAATCTATCAAGAGCTATTGAAAGACTTTCAGATCTCCTTGATGTGTGTACTTCAAAGGTCATGATTGACTTAATTAATTTCACTGTTTCCAGTGGTTTGCGGTTCTTGAACCCCTTCAAGTTATATTATCTTGTCATTATTTTATAATAAAAATATTTTCTCTAGAAAGATTGTACTCGTGAAAACAGACAATTTGTCTCCAATCGATAATATAAATGTCCACAAAATAGCATAAGATGGATCGAGGATCCAACTTATCTCACACTGGCTGCTTCACATAAACAAAACAATACTAGATCTCCATTTGGATTGTTTTTCAGTCCATATCATATATGAAGTTTGGTCACTGCACTAATATGAACTATGTTCAACAAATATGTAACCTTTTTAGAGTTACTGGGAGATAATCACATTTTCTTTAAGATAACTCAACATCCTCTTGCACTAACATTTGGTGCTCTACATATATCCATATGAATCAAATTCGATATACCATTGGCAATAAATGATATGTTGGGTTTAAGTTATTAGGTCTTTTATTTTATTTGAATATAATCATACTAATCGTTTATAAGTTCACAAGATTCAATATTCTTAAAAAATCTTATTTTAAAAATTCTGCAAATCTTATATTTGCAAATTTAAAAGCATATTACTCTATGTCAAAATAAGAACAATGTTTATAATTTAATCTGGAACAAATAAACAATTGTTCAAAACTAGTTCCAAACTAGTTTGATAATTTATATCAAAGAAATGTCTCAAACAACATTTGTAAAAACTATTGCTACAATGCTTAGCCTCAGGTAAGTATCACCTTTCTAGGGTTTCTATTTCTTCTCAACATTTGCAACTCATTGCAAAGATGTGAGCACAACTGGTATCATATACCAAAACTTAGAACCAATAGAAACCTTAATTTTAATATAAAACACACCCTTTTCAGAACGCTTCTAATCTAAGTATTTCTTACAGTTTTGCGCTAGTGACAAGTAGTGGAAATATAGTTGCTCCTCCTTCTTAGTTGTTAATATATTCATTTTCATGTTTTGAGATCGGGAGCCATTTCCATTCATCTTCTTTATCCTTGAACCATTCCTACCATTGATAGAAGATGGTCGTCGGTATTTTGAGCAATTAATTTCTAGTTGTGTACGATAGTGCACGTTTGTCAAGTATTAGTATAGATCATGAGAAGTAAGAATGTCGAACCCACATGGACTAGTAGTAAGTACCAAATTAAATTAATTTAACTATATTAGCCTAGCAATATTGAAAGATTATTAATTCTAAAATAAAATAAAACTAAGAAATCAAAATCCCAAGTAAACAATTGCGCAAAAAACTAAGAAATTCAATAGAAAAATTTATCAAGACTTCGGTTCACCTATATAATCCCATAAAATCCTCCTATTAGCATTGATTAATTATCCATACATTCTAGTGTGACGAGTTTTTCGATTTTATTCAATTACTATCTCAAGCTATATTAAACCTAATAGTAAGTTGTAGTAAGTCACTCTCGTGCTGTGATATCCCTAGAATAATTATATGAATTTGGGCCATGAATTATGTTTATGTGATTAATACGGTGTTAAATTAATTATGGTGGTGAAATGTATAATTATGCGGTGGGCATGACCTGGTAGTACATTTCAGGGTCCATGTGATGCATGTTGTGGAAATTAAGTTTTGGCATGGTTTATTTGAGGTGGATGTTATTTATTTGGGAAAAGCATGTTAATTGTGACTATAGTGCATTTTTGGTAAATACTTTTAAGATGTCATGTGGGGATATTGTAATACATCATGCTAAGCAATTGGGCATCATTTTGAATTACTTTCACACATACACATCCATGCCCATACTTTTAACCACCACCACTTATTCTCACCATCACTCCATCTTTTCTCCCATTCCCTCTCATCTCTAAAATCGCCCCATCTAGCTAAGGAGTGGGAACTTTGAAAATCTTGTTTGCTTGGAAACTTGCAAGAGTTGAAGCCAAAGTGGTAAGAGTCTTGCAGTGTTGATTGTTGATCATGTTTTAGTTAAGGTTTGAGTTATATTTTGGGGGATGATGGCATGTTTTGATGTGTTTCGTTGAAGTTGATGTCTTGTGTTGCTTTATGGTAGTTTAATGGAGTTTATAGTATGTTGGGTTGATGAAGTTTTTTGGTTTGTGATGGATGTTTGTTATCATGGAATTTATGCACAAAAATGGAGTTTTCTCGCTTATACAGAGCTCGCCGATCGATCGGTGCGGAGCCACCGATCGATCGCGCGAATGAGAAGTCAAATGTGAGCGATGGAACAGGGCTCGATCGATCGGTGGAAATTCCCGATCGATCGACAAAGCTCCCTGATCGATCGGTGAGGCCACCTCCATCGGTCGAGCGAGGCAGCGATTTGGTGCCAAAATCTGATTGCCTCGCGATCGATCGCGAGATTGGGCCGATCGATCGCGAGGCATGAATAGTGAAAATATTGAATTTTGGTTAAATTGATGGGATTTTTTGTATTGGACTATTAATTGGCTTCTCATATTGGATTTTGTGATTGTGTAGAGCCTTCCCAGGTGGCACCACAACAAAGGAGATAAAGTCCTTCCATATCCATATTTTGGAAAGGTACGTAGTGAGACGTACGGGCATCAGACGGTAAAATATATTGTTATATTTGGAATATGCATTGTGGTTGCATGTATACACTGGGTTATGCATTATGGTGGCATATACATATTGGATGCATTTGGTGCATGTTATTATAAGTCAAGGTTATATTCCAGTGATGAAGAATGCTTGCCGCCTTCATGTCGAAGCGATGATAGAATACTTGTCGATGTCATATCATAGCGATGAAAGAATATTTGCCGCTAATATGTAGAAGCGAAGAACACACCGCTGTCATATTATAGCGAGTGATATTAAATGCCGCTGGTATGTTAAGCGATGGGTATTAATGCCGCTGTCATGTAAACGGGAGGGGCATTATGCCAGTGATATAATAAGACTAGAACTTGGTTATAGGTATTGATGGAACGGGTGCATGTCATGACATTTATTAACGATATGACATCTGTTGATTATGATTGTGGTACATGGACAACCAAAAGGAGCATTTAAATGCATTTAATACAGGAATCAATTTGTATTTACGGTTTATGCATTTTATATCACAATCATATTGTTGGGGATATGGTTTATTATATGCTCATGGTTTTTGGGGTTGTTCCTGTAGGATCTTTTGGCACGGAGAGCTAAGGACCGGGTTGATGCGATGAGCTTCGTGAGGAGCGCTATCAGGATAGTGGGATAGGATTATTTTGTATAGTCTCTACTCTAGGAGTAGTATAAAGCTATAGCTTAATATTCATTTTGCGGGAATGTAATTAATTTGAAATTTTATTTTTGGCACTGTAAATCTTAAGCTCCGGGCATCAACATGAACCTTATACTCTGATTTATGCATGTTTAGCTCTCCTTACGCATTTAATCCACACTTAAGGTAGCGAGGCCTTACATTAGTGGTATCAGAGCAGTGGTTAGAGAACCAGGGTTGAACGAAGGGTAGAATTAGTGAACGATTGGATATGTGTTCACATTTGAGCATGTTCATGCATTTGGATGCATAGTTGAGTATAGGTGCATTATACTATCATGCTTGTGACATTGTTTCTCATATTGACTAACGGATTAGTATATAAATTGTTTCTGGTTTATTATCATTAACTCCTGTATTACAGCATGGCAGCCAGAAATCCTGAGCACCTCAATGAGGAGGTGGGTGATGTAGGGAGTGTAAATGCTAGTATTGCTCAGACTAATCCTTTACCCGCCACCGGCTGTGGGCATAGAACCTATTGCACATCTGTTACTACCTGGAGAGCTGAGTCTGACATAGTTCTTGACCTTCCATCCACCCCGCTTTGAGAGAACTGAGTCTGAAGATGAAGCAGAGAAATGTCTAGAAATGATTGAGCATATCTTTGTGTCTGCACCCTGTGCTAAGACTGCCTCGTTGAGGCTAGCAAAATTTAATTTGGCCAAGAAATCATCCATGTGGTGGAAGACGACAGTAATGGAAATGAGAGCACAAGGGATATTGGTGGACTGGAGTTTGTTTAGGACCCGGTTTCTGAATCGGTACTTTTCTGCGGCTGCTAGGCAGATGAAGGAAGACTAGTTCACCAATTTAAAGCAGGGTAACATGACTGTTTCGGACTATGCTATGCAGTATTCGTCACTGTTGAGGTAAGTCCCTCACATTTCTACTAATGGACATGCCAAGATGCGGCATTTTTCTGAAAGGCTTGAGGTCGGAACTGTATGATCGGGTTATCTCCAACAACCCTAGCTCCTTTGGTAATGCTCTTATAAGAGCATAACTAGCAGAGATTGGAGTTGGTTCTTACACAGATGTTGTACCCCCGCAAGTCCACCACAAAGGCCCTCATTTGATAGCTTGAGACCGTGAGGAGAATCATTTAAACCTCGTGGGGCTTCTTCTTCTTCTCTCTCGGTTTAGTGGAAGGCGAATTGATAGCTGGAGACAAGGGGATCGGAGGACCAATGCACCGACTAATAGAGGATCAACTCAAGCAAGTAGGATCGGAGAAGTAAAATGTCATTTCTGTGGAGGACCGCACGTGATGCGTGACTGTATGGAGTGTTATAAATGTGGCAAGATGTGCCACATTGCTCGGTATTGTCAGAGTCTTGATGGACAGTTAGACCTTAGGGAAGGCAGGGGGAGATTTACGGGTGGGACAGTACAACAAAGGCAACCAATGATGCCTCGACAATCAGGAGGTCAGGCGATGGGGCCACCTCAAGGGCACGTTTATGCTTTGATGAGGGAGCAGGCTGCGGCGGCTCCAGAGGAAGTGATTGTTGGTACGTGTCATTTATTTACGTACCCCGCTTTTATTTTGATCGGGTGCCTCCCACTCTTTTATATCTACTGATTTTGTGGAAAGACATCATGTGTGCCCGTCTCCATTGCCCACGCCTCTTATGGGCTCGACACCCACTGGGAAGAATGTGATTGCTGACCGGTTACTTTCTGATTGCCTCATTTATTTTGAGGGCAATGAGATGAAGACGGATTTGATTGTTCTGGGTATGTCAGGTTTCGATTGCATTGTGGGCATCGATGTATTGAACAAATATCAGACAGTGGTTGATTGCCGGCTGAGAACGGTTCGTTTTCGATCTGATCAGGGGATTAAGTGGACATTTTATGGGAACGGTTCTCGTCCGAAGATTTCGTTAATATCGGCTATTAAAATGTCACGGTTATTGGAATGTGGACATACGGGCTATCTTATTTATGCCGTAGATATGGCCGAAAAGAAGAAAGAATTGAGGATTGAGGAGATACCCGTGGTTGCTGAGTTTGCTGATATATTTCCGGAGGAAATTCCAGGGTTTCCGCCGAGTAGAGCGGTCGAGTTTGGGATTGAGTTGTTACCGGGAACGTCCGCTATTTTCTCGTGTCCCTTATAGAATGGCACCGGCGGAGTTAAGGGAACCTGAAGGTACAGTTACATGAAACTTATCGACAAGGGATACATACGCCCTAGGGTATCGCCTTGGGGTGCACCGGTTCTGTTCGTAAAGGAGAAAGATGGTTCGATGCGTTTGTGCATCGATTACCAGCAACTGAATAAGGCAACGGTAAAGAACAAGTACCCTCTTCCATGCGTTTGTGAGGGAAGGAGATGTACAGAAGACAACATTTAGAACTCGCTATGGACATTATGAGTTCCTAGTAATGCCATTTGGTGTGACGGATGCTCCAGCTGTCTTCATGAGCTTGATGAATCGAGTTTTCCAGGAATACCTTGATCACTTTGTCATTGTATTCATTGATGATATATTGATCTATTCTCGGAGTGAAAATGATTATGTCCAACATTTACATCTGGTGTTACAGTTATTGAGACAACATCAGTTATATGCCAAACTCAGTAAGTGTGAGTTTTGGTTGACCAGTGTAGGATTTTTGGGACATGTGATTTCTAAAGATGGTATATCAGTTGATCCAAGAAAGATAGAACCGGTGTTGAATTGGTCATCACCTACTTCTGTGCCAGAGATTCGTAGTTTCTTGGGTTTGGCGGGATATTATAGACGATTTGTTGAAGGATTTTCAGCAATTGCCAAACCACTCACACAGCTGACACAGAAAGGAGTACCATTTCGATGGTCAGACGCATGTGAGCATAGTTTTCAGGAATTGAAACATCGGTTAACTACTGCTCCAGTGTTGATTATTCCATCAGAACATGACAGGTTTGTACTTTATACTGATGCATCATTACTTGGATTAGGATGTGCATTGATGCAGGATAAACATGTGGTGGCTTATGCATCACGCCAGTTGAAGCCACATGAAATGAAATACCCGGTGCATGATTTAGAATTGGCTGCCATTGTCTTTGCCTTGAAGATATGGCGACACTATTTATATGGTACGTCGTTTACCATATATACTGATCATAAAAGTTTAAAGTTTTTATTCATTCAACCAGAGTTGAATATGAGGCAAAGGAGATGGATGGATCTCTTGAAGGATTATGATTGTGAGATCGAATATCATCCAGGAAAGGCTAATCTCACAGCAGATGCTTTAAGTCGAAAAGTTCACAATACTGCTGATGAGATGATGCATTTATCAGCCTTGATGACTTCTTGTTGTATCTTAGGTTATGAGTGTGATGTAGATACAGAGCCAGTAAGGGTATCAACATTGTTGGTTGAACCCGATATCTTTGAGAAATCAGAACGGCACAAGGTACTGATGATGAGGTACAACACTGGAAGGAAATGATATGTCAAGGACAAACATCTCAATTTGTACTTGCAAGTGATGGAACTTTGAAGTATAGAAATTGTTGGGTAGTACCTGCTGCATTAGGACTACGCCGAGAAATATTACAACAAGCCATTGTAGTCGCTACAGTATACATCCTTGCGGAAAGAAAATGTATAAAGATTTGCGTACCCAATTTTGGTGGAAACGCATGAAACATGATGTGCTGAACTTTGTGAAACGGTGTTTGATCTGTCAACAAGTAAAAGCAGAACGACAAAGACCAGGAGGTGAATTGAGGAGTTTACAGATTCCTCAATGGAAATGGGAACATATTACAATGGATTTTGTTACCCATTTGCCACGGACTTCCTCTAGCTTTGATGCAATTTGGGTAATTGTTGATAAACTGACAAAAGTAGCTCACTTTATACCTTACAGTATGACATTTACTTATTTGAAAATGGCATAATTATACATTCAAAATGTAGTGAGACTACATGGCATACCAGTTTCAATTGTATCGGATAGAGATCCGAGATTTGCTTCTCATTTTTGGGAAGGATTACAGTCAGCACTAGGGACGGAAGTACGATTGAGTACAACGTATCATCCTCAGACAGATGGACAGACAGAGCGTACGATATAGACGCTTGAGGATATGTTGCGTGCCTGTGTATTGGAGTTTGATAACTCATGGCAAGAGTCATTGCCATTAGTGGAATTTTCGTACAATAATAGTTATCAAACTAGTATACAGATGGCACCATTTGAGGCATTGTATGGGTGACGCTGTAGATCGCCATTATATTGGGATGATGTTGATCAGACTGCACTTCATGGACCAGAAATGTTACGTGAAATGGAGGAAAAAGTGAAACTGATCAGATTGAAATTGCAAGCTGCTCAGGATAGACAGGCTGCTTATGCCAATAAGCGACGTAGACCACTTGAATTCCAAGTTGGTGATCGAGTCTTCTTGAAAATTTCACCTTTTAAAGGTGTGATACGATTTGGTAAGCGTGGAAAGTTGTCTCCACGATATGTTGGTCCGTATGAGGTATTTCAACGTATTTGTACGTTGGCATATCGATTGGCATTACCGCCAGCATTGAGTAGTATCCATGATGTGTTTCATGTTTCACTGTTGAGGAAATATGAACCGGATCCTGGTCATGTATTGCCACCATCTGAAGTACAGTTGGATACAGACGTGTCTTATGTGGAACGACCAAGTGAAGATTCTGGACAGAGCTGAGCGGACTTTGCGTAACAAAGTGATACCAATGGTAAAAGTACAGTGGGATCGACGGGGTGTCGAGGAGGCAACGTGGGAGATGGAGCAGCATATGATACAGCAGTATCCTGAGTTATTTACTGGTATGACTTTACAATTTTATGATACTGTTGGTAAGTAAGTACTGCAATGTTGCATATATAATCATGTTTCTTATCTTCTTGCAGTAGGATTGTTGAGTTGAGTATATATATATACATGTTGTGTATATGCAATTTCGAGGACAAAATTCAATAAGTAGGGGAGAAATGTCATGCCTTGATATGATGTGATATGGTTAAGGCGTACTTATGAAATAATTACGGTATGTTGTGATCTCGAGGGGAGATAATTAGGATTTCAATTCATGTGAAATTATGAGGTGACAAACACCTTCCTATATTTAAGAATTGGATTGAAATGGTGTTACGTGGTTGATATATATATCTCAAGAGAATTCATGTTGTGTATGACATGTATAGTGGGATATAACCCTGGTGTGCATTTAGCATGCATGTGAGAGGCATTAGAATGTGCATTTGAGTGGAGTTTGCATGTGGTGTGAATATGAGTTGAATTTGAAGGTTATAATATAATCTAAAATCAGATTCTACATCACATACTTACACCATAAACACCTACAAATCTCTACACTTTCTTTGGACTCTTTTGAGGGTTTGGTTTGGAGTTACACTTGCAAAGTTCTTTGGAGACTAAGAGGAAGTATATTACTTGGTAAGAAGAATAAACTTTCAGTACTTTATCATGGTATTTAGAAGTTCTTTGGTTATGCTTGAATTTTGAAGCATGAAAGCATGTGATGGTTATTTGTTGCTTAAAGTGTATATGAAGCTAAGACACAAGGTGTAAAAGTATGTAAACATGTTTGTTTGATGTTAGAGATTTCATGGAATAAGTTGTAATGGTGGGAAGTGAGGTGTAGGAGAAACACCAAGAAAAGAAGTAGAAAATCGCCATGGTTTTTCAGAAAACAGAGGAGGCGATCGATCGCTACGTTTGAGGCAATCGATTGCCTGTGGCTAAACATGAGAATGGCTGTGCTTGAGCGATCGATCGCTTCAAGTAGGCAATCGATCGCCTCAAGGCAGAATATTTTCCAAAGGGGTAGGCGACCGATCGCGTGAAAATAGGAGATCGATCGCCTATGACCAAATCTTTAGGCGATCGATCGCGTCAAAACATGAGATCGATCGCCAGGGTCCAGATTTGAAAAATGTTATATTTTTGTGGAATTTGATTTTAATGCCTATGATAACATGATATATTGTTGGTATTGTTGTAGCATCATCACAGGGGACGGGACAACGAGGCGGTTAGACAGTGACGCCTAATTTATATCGTTTGTGTCGCAGAACAGGTACGTTTTGACATACGAGTATATGATATTATTGTGATGATGATGTGAGCATGTTATCATATGAGTAGTGGTATCATATGCATGTGCATTCATGAGATTTATATGATTGAGATGGATGCCACGATAGATATGTAGTATATGCTTTGGCTGAGATCGGTGCCACGATAGATATGCCAGTGTTGGGCATATGCTTTGGCTGGGATTGTTGCCACGATAGATATGCTACATATGATTTGGCATGAGAGATATACGCCGGTTGGGTATATGCTCTGGCTGTTATAACATGTGAGGACGGTACTATGATATGGGCTGCTAATATGAAGATGTGAGGAGGTTCCACTGACATATTGAGCTGAGATAGGCATATCATATTGGTCTGATTATAACAGGATGAGGAGTGAGACATGTCATGACATAATTGCATTTGATGATGCATGATACAGGACAATCACATTGGATGGTTATAGTGCTTTATCGTTTATGTTTTTATTGATATCGTACTGAGATGATTGTTTATCTATACTCATATTGTGTGATTGTTTCTGTAGGGACTCATAGACGTGGGAGGACGGGATTGTGAGTCGTTTTCCGCTGCGAGTTGAACCACTGCTTAGGAGTTTTTGGTCTAGGTTGTTGTTATGTATATATGATGTGTATTATGACATGTTTTTGTCAACTTGTAACAACCTACATAACTAAACTCTTAATCAGTGTATGGTTTTACTTAATTCTTACTCACATATTTATATTGAACTAATACATAATGGATTAAGTAAGAGGACCCCACAGAACACATATCCATGGACTTCGTGACCCACTTGCCGAGGACTGCTTCGGATTTGATGCCATTTGGGTGATCGTGGATAGACTGACGAAGGTAGCTCATTTTATTCCGTACAGTATGATATTCACATACTTGATGATGGCTCAGTTGTATGTCCGAGATGTAGTGAGATTGCACAGGATTCCAATTTCTATTGTGTCTGACCGAGATCCTCGGTTTACATCTCACTTTTGGGAAGGTCTTCAATCAGCTTTGGGTATTGTGGTGAGATTGAGCACGGCATATCATCCCCAAACTGGACAGCCAGACATAGCGTACTATACAGACGCTCGAGGACTTGTTAAGGGCCTGTGTATTGGAATTTGATACTTCATGGCAGGATTCAGTGGCCTTGGTAGAATTCTCGTACAACAGTAGCTATCAGGCGAGTATTCAGATGGCTCCATTTGAGGCTCTTTATGGTCAGCGTTGTAGGTCACCATTGTACTGGGATGACTTGGCTAGTAATCGGTCGGAGGACCCGAGTTTGATCCGGGATATGGAACAGAAAATAAAGGTAATACGGCAGAAAATGAAGGCAACTCAGGATAGGCAGGCAACCTATGCGAATAAACGGCGACGACCGTTGGAATTCCAGTTGGGGGATAAAGTCTTTTTGAAGATCTCACCTTTTAGAGGTGTAGTACAAGTTTGGAATGCGCGGGAAACTATCTCTGAGGTATGTTGGACCGTATGAGATCTTACAACGCATTGGTACTCTAGCTTACCGTCTGGCTTTGCCACCGTCATTGTCTGGTATTCAGGATGTATTCCATGTATCTATGTTGCGGAAGTATGAACCGTATCCATCTCATGTAATGCAGCCTTCAGATGTTCAGTTGGATTCTGATGTGTCCTACATGGAACGACCGGTTAGAATTCTGGATAGAGCTGATCGTATACTTCGGAATAAGGTGATACCGATGGTCAAGGTTCAGTGGGATCGCAGGGGTTTCGAGGAGGCCACGTGGGAGACGGAGCGACATATGGTGCAGCACTACCCGGAACTGTTTTCTGGTATGTGATTTATGTTTTGTTTCGGATTGGTAAGTGCATGCGGATTTCGAGGATGAAATCTTCTAAGTTGGGAAGTATTGTGATATCCCTGGAATAAGTATGTGCATTTGGGTCATGAATTATGTTTATGTGATTACGGTGTTAAACTAATTATGGTGGTGAAATGTATAATTATGCGGTGGGCATGACCTGGTAGTACATTTCAGGGTGCATGTGATACATGTTGTGGAAATCAAGTTTTGGCATGGTTTATTTGAGGTGGATGTTATTTATTTGGGAAAAGCATGTTAATTGTGACTATAATGCATTTTTGGTAAATATTTTTAAGATGTAATGTTGGGATATTGTAATACATCATGCTAAGCAATTGGGCATCATTTTGAATTACTTTCACACACATCCATGCCCATACTTTTAACCACCACCACTCATTCTCACCATCACTCCATATTTTCTCCCCATTCACTCTCATCTCTAAAATCGCCCCATCTAGCTAAGGAGAGTAAAGAACTTTGAAAATCTTGTTTGCTTGGAAACTTGCAAGAGTTGAAGCCAAAGTGGTAAGAGTCTTGTAGTGTTGATTGTTGATCATGTTTTAGTTAAGGTTTGAGTTATATTTTGGGGGATGATGTCATGTTTTGATGTGTTTCGTTGAAGTTGATGTTTTGTGTTGCTTTATGGTAGTTTAATGGAGTTAATAGTATGTTGGGTTGATGAAGTTTGTTGGTTTGTGATGGATGTTTGTTAGCATGGAATTTATGCACAAAAATGGAGTTTTCTCGCTTATACAGATTGATCGATGCAGAGCCACCGATCGATCGCGCGAATGACAAGTCAAATGTGAGCGATGGAACAGGGCTCGATCGATCGGTGGAAATTCTCGATCATTCTATGAAGCTCCCCGATCGATCGGTGAGGCCACCTCGATCGGTCGAGCGAGGCAGCGATTTGGTGCCAAAATCTGATTGCCTCGCAATCGATCGCGAGCTTGGGCCGATCGATCGCGAGGTATGAATAGTGAAAATATTAAATTTTAGTTAAATTGATGGGATTTTTGGTATGGACTATTAATTGGCTTCTAATATTGGATTGTGTGATTGTGTATAGGCTTCCCAGGTGGCACCACAACAAAGGAGATAAAGTCCTACCGTATTCCATATTTTGGAAAGGTACGTAGTGAGACGTACAAGCATCGGACGGTAAAATGTATTGTTATATTTGGATTATGCATTATGGTTGCATGTATACATTGGGTTATGCATTATGGTGGCATATACATATTGGATGCATTGGTGCATGTTATTATAAGTCAAGGTTATATTCCAGTGTTGGAGAATGCTTGCCGCCTTCATGTCGAAGCGATGATAGAATACTTGCCGCTGTCATACCGTAGTGATGAAAGAATATATGCTGCTAATATGTAAAAGCGAAGAACACGCCGCTGCCATATTATAGCGAGGGATATTAAATGCCGCTCGTATGTCGAAGCGAAGGGTATTAATGCCGCTGTCATGCGAACGCGAGGGGCATTATGCCACTGATATATAAGACTGAAATTGGTTATTGGTATTGATAGAACGGGTGCATGTCATGACATTTATTAACAATATGATATCTGTTGATTATGATTGTGGTACATGGACAATCAAAATGAGCATTTAAATGCATTATATACAGGAAGTAAATTGTATTTATGATTTTTGCATTTTATATCATAATCATATTGTTGGCGATATGGTTTATTATATGCTCATGGTTTTGGGGGTTGTTCCTGTGGGATCTTTTGGCACGGAGAGCTAAGGACCGGGTTGATGCGATGAGCTTCGTGAGGAGCGCTATCAGGATAGCGGGATAGGATTATTTTGTATAGTCTCTACTCTAGGAGTAGTGTAAAGCTATAGCCTTAACATTCATTTTGAAGGAATGTAATTAATCCTTTTTGGAATTTTATTTTTGGCACTGTAAATCTTAAGCTCGGGGCATCAACATGAACCTTATACTCTGATTTATGCATGTTTAGCTCTCCTTATGCATTTAGTCCACACTTAAGGTAGCGAGGCCTTACACGTGCACTTATTAATGCATTAAAACTTATGAAAACTACTAGCTTTTGATTCTAGATAGTTATGGTCATCACACGTGTATTTGATCTCATCTTTGGATCTCAATCTGAAATTCACCGACAATTTACTAGTTTGTATTATAATATTATCTCTCGATCTATATTATAATAACTAGAATAAATTCAATGGTCGTCTTGATAAAAGAAACTTAGCCTAGAGTCATATTAAAAGAATGATGAATAATAAAGTATTCAATCATAACAACATTAAAAACTAGAAATCAAATAAGTAAAAGTTCAGAAATACTAATAAACGTGTGGTGTTGACTCTGTGCGTCGTTCGTCTTCCGTCTCTTGTATTGCTCCTTGCTTGGCGGCTTGAAGATGATGGGAGGCTAATATCTAGGTTAAGAAAGTGGGAAAAAGTCCTTTATTTTCGTCCTATTTGTGCCTTATATAGTGGAGGAGGAAGGAGCTTCCTTGTGGGACTCAAACTCATCAAACAGGAAATATAGTCTGAAAATTTATCCTTCACATGACCAATCTTGCTCTTCACGCGATCGATCGCACCTTGTAAAATCCCATTTTTGAAAATGCCTGTGACGTGCGAGCGATCGCCCCTTGTATTCGATCGATTGCACCCTCGCGAATTTTGGTTCCCAAATCCCTACCATGCCTGATCGATAGGGCTCTGTTCAGGATCGATCGGGCACTAGCTTCATCTTTGTGATTTTTCTTCCTTTCTTTGGTTGGACGTATAGGCTCGGTTGAGTCATTTTCATCAATATTTAGTTCATTTTCTTTCATTCCTCGCACTTGGACCTAGATTCATGAGACATGCAAAAATAATACCAAAAGTATAATATTGTTCCAGAATCACTATCAATTCAGCAAGAAAGAAATTCATAGCAAAATAACTGTAAAAATGATACTTGTCAGATTCAACAAGGAGAACATATTTCTCTTTTTGAGTCAATGACTCACGAGTTTCCAACATTTTGACTATAAGATCAAATCTACAGCTAATTGATAAGGTATTGTCACATTCAGATTATCAAATTTCTCTACAAGAGATATTATTGTTATGTCATGCTCATGGATCGAAGCCCCATTTTCAGATGAGAAAAAATTGCTCTTTTGAGATCGCGAGTCTCAGTAATCACGCCCGTTCACCAAACAACATTTGTAGATGTTAGAAAATATCAACAGATTGAGCAAATTCCTCATAGCTCTATAAAACTAATTCAACATCGATGCTATCATATGCACCTCACCTCGAGATCATCGTCACACTACTTCTCAAGTGTGATGATCTCTTCATCAGACGAACCGAGATGCACTTCAACAAGTGGCTCCATCAAAGGTTTACACTAACTTTTCAGAAACAGGCAATATTTTAAATTACGTGGCCAGTCAGAATAATTTGGGTCTGGTTAATTTTTTGTATTGAGAATTGATGCAATCGGATTCACGGTCATTACAATACTGGGAATAATAAATAGAAAATAAGCAAATCGTTTGATTATTAATTAATTCCAAAACCACAGACTTTAGTTATTGAATGATCCCACTAATTTTTTCGAATTCACCACCCTCATGACAAATGAACGAAAAATCATATTTTCTTAGTGGGCTTGGAGTCCAACTAGCTCATGATAGCCCCAGGTGAGGGCCTAGCCAACTTCATGATACTAAAGGTAGCATACAATTGCATCATATGCAATCCCCAAGATATTTGTCTTGCTATTGGCATAACCCTACAGAAGTATGTTGTTGGGTTTTGGAAACCTGAATAATCTTGGTTTTGATGTTAACAAAACTTGTTATTGTGTTGCTAACATATTTCATCAAGTGTACAGTTCATAGATCATAATTAAGAGTAGCTAGAAAATATCAAGCTGGACCAAGATTGAAATCCTGGCAGAGCGGATTGTTTCGATCATATCTCATAGCTCGGATATCAAAATGGCGTGCTTCCTAAGAGGTTGAACAGCCAACTCAAAATTCTAAAAGTCATATTTCACAACTAGATCGGCTAGTTCGAATGTTATCAAGGAGAAAAGACGCCTGCAAGATCGAGCTTGTACCGCGAAGAAATAGCAAGTTGTTACAGCAAGCAACTGTCAGTATGTTGGGCATAACTCTTAGTTAGCTTATCGGAACGAGACGATTCCAGTGCCGGTTGGAAAGCTAAGACAAAGATCTAAAAGTCATCTTTGAAAGTCAAAGACTGAATAGGACGTTAAGATGGCCAAAAAGCTTCTGCAAGTCATGTCATGTGCTACTGCATCCAGCAAACATACAACAGGACCATTGCCTCGTATTTCGAGCATAACTCTCTCATACAAACTCAAAATCGAGCGATTCTTGATTCTGTGGAAAGCTAAGAGAAAGGCCTACAACTTTCATATAGATCACATTGCCCAGAAATCAACAAGCAACAGATCGGAAGAGCAAGTTTATCAATCTGTTTTGTATCAAGCTGATTGTCCAGACTGATCTGGCCAGATTGATCTACCCAGACTGATCTGGCCAGACTGATCTGCCCAAGCTGATCCAGCAAGACTGATCTGTCCAAGCTGATCCGGACAGACTGATATGTATAAGACTGATCGGCCAGTCCGGTCCGAAATACAAAGAGCCCAGAAACAAGAATATGACTGTTGCAATCTCGGGAATGGTGCAGAACCTTTTTCAATGGGCATATTCTTGTGTCTATCGTATATGATACCCCCCTAAATATGGAGACAACACTTGATGAGCTGACCTGATTTGAGTTGCAGTTACTTGACCTTCATCAAAAGACCTCGCCTCTTGTTCCGCGCCCATTGTTATGGCCGACATGTTTGGCCGACGTGTTTCACCTCACCTGTTGGCCCTCCGCCAAATGGTTTGGTGACCTCTTTTGGGACCCGAGCTTATGGGCCGAGCTCATCTCATTCCCGGCTGGATACGTGTGCTCAAGAAGGAAACTAAATCCCCTAAACTTGATAAGTCCTAGATCTGCGGAGCAATATCAGGGATTTGATTGTATTCACAGGATCTTAACATATCTGGGTAAGATTTGGATAAACATGAAAGGAGTCCTTAGTTGCATGGTAACTCTTGGGTCTCTGCCTATAAATACTGTAAGGACCCCAAGCCCTAACCCCTGATTAGTGTATTAATCATTATGTGTGGCACATGCTTTCAATAAAAATCAATCGGGAACTCAGATGACACTTTACCATTGAATGGCAATTACAAAATTTCTTTAATATTCAACGTTATAATATCATCTCTACCAACAATTAGACTCATAGATTTCGCCCATTACCATCCCCATTACACCACTTTTTACATTGTGGACTTTTATAAAAATTTGGGCAGAGTCTCCCCATAAATTGAGCTATCCCGAAACAAAAGCACGTCACATAACATAATTCCCGGCCAGGGAAAACACAATACTCAACAGAAAACAGCAACACTAAGTAAATTCCCTAGCCAGGGAAGATACCACACATAAGACAACATAAGTGGGTTTCAACACCCACATAATACACCAATGACTCTCATATCATTAGCAATTCTACCCTTAATTGCATGCAACATAGAATGAAAGAGAGAAAGGCTCATGCCTTTATATACAACCCATATACAAGTATAACCGTGCTCACATGCGAGCATCATAAATGTGTATATAACCCTCGGGTGTATATAAGTACTCTATACGATACCGTGCTCCATCAAGCCCTGGTACCACGATCCTGGGAGTACATCCAATCAACAGCTCGAGCTCAGCTCCACAGCCATCGATGTACCTGTTCACCTGCCCCAACAAGAGACAGCCCCCAACGGGGTGAGCATACCAATACACAAAATCCCATAATCACAATAATGAATTCATAATTTACAACAAAAGTAAATACTAATGAATTTTAAATGATACTCCCTGGATGGCAACGTCCTCATCCGGGATTCCGTGTACTGTCCCTGTTCTCACAATCATCAAACTCATCAAATCTCAAAAATCAGTAAATCAACACATTGATTTAACTCATCGCATGCCTGATTCTCAAATATCAATAATTAATGATTCCAAATTCATTATACATACAAATATAGATATCTCAATATCTAATACTGATTTTCAACTTTGCTACCAATCACAGATAGCTCAAATGCCTAGCATTTATTTTACCAATTCTCCATTATACTTAGACATCTCTTATGTCTTATAATGAATACATGTTTCCACGATCATTCTCAGGCATCTCAATGCCCTACGATGGTCATATACATCCAGTACCCCATATATCTTATGAGGCCATGTAACTCTAAAATCACGCACGCTTATGGCGGCGATATCAAGATTAGGTCGTTCCATAGCTATGTCAACACACATATATATAACCATACGCACAACCATCTAATGCAATCAAAATACACTATGCATTTCACAATGCTCTCATATAAAGTAATGCTCGTACGTCGCACGTACCTTAAATCTCCGAAGTCCGAGCCAAACCTTGCTCGAGTTCCATGCCCCGAGGAACGATGTGCTAACACGATAAATAATTCACAATTATTTACGAACATGCAACCCATGCTCAAGCACACCCATAATCCTCATACAAAAATTATTGTCAACACACGACAATTTACCATTTAAAAGACTCGGGGCGGGGCACATGCAGGGAGGGAAATTCGAAAGAGACATCAACGAAATTCATCAAGAACCATCCCTAAATTTTCAACCCCTAACATCACAAATTCGAACCCAACCAAGCACCATAATTCATCTAAAACATGAATTAATCAATCAATATCAAGAATCACCGCCCCCCTGCCAATACCCCTAAATTCGAACACAACCCTCACGAAATTAGGGAATAATTTCGAACCAATGTCACCAAAAAAGCAGGGAATTACATGAGGATGACGAAAAAGGGGTAAGGGAGGTTACCCAATCGAAAATCGAAAGGAAAACGTTCGAAAATCGAAGAACCCTATAAATTGGGCATCTGCGCTTTCTGCAAAAATCCGAACGCAAATCGCGACTAAACTTCGAATTGCTGGTGTGGGAAGCTGCGCCTCGGAGAGACGAAGCCAGCGGCGGTCCGGACGCGCCGGATGGTGGCCGGACGGCGGCGGGGCTGCGCTTTTACGCGCGGGGGTCGGGGCGACGGGACATGGGCGCGGGGAGAGAGAGAGAGAGGCGGGCAAGGTGGAAGGAAATGATTCCTAAAATTAAAATCTCGGGTTCAACTGGTATATATAGCAAAATTTCCCCGAAATACCAATAGCCCCACAAATACATCATGATTCATTAAAAATCATCTGTTTTCAAAAATTCTCTCTCTAACTCCAAAACCCCCTACCGGTGCCCACACAAAGCATCCCAGATCCCGAGACACATCAAAAACCCAACTCTTAGGTTTTTCACCGAAATGAGAATACAATCTCAACCTCGGGATCCAACGACTCACTGTTGCCTCATATTTTCAGGTCCTCTCCGAGGATATTTATTGACACCCTTGCCGTTATTTTGAATATTGGAGAAGAAAGAGAGGTGAACCCCCTCTCTATTGATATCAGCAAGTCACAGCAATTTTAGGTGATATCAATTGGCACCGTCTGTGGGAAATTGACGTTGATATGGCTGGACGACGTGGACGTGGGTGTGGAATCAGGAGGAACCTGGGAGAAAGAGAAAATCCTAGTATGGAAAATCATGATATCCCTCCACAGCAGGAAGATCAAACACCTCCTTCTGTTATGAACGTGGGAGATCTGACTATGGAGCAGCTGGCACAATTCATCAATCGGACCATGCGAAATACTTTTTTCCAACACCAAGTTCCACCGCCAATGGAGTCTAACCAAGCTCCACCCCCTCCACAAACAAATCAGGCGCCTCCGCCTGTTCAACCAGAGCAGGTCCCTGAAAATAATAGGGTAGCAAGTACTGAAGCAGATACACAAGTAGAGCCTCCGATGATAGATCCCATGGAAGCTGTATGGGGAGAGATAAGGCGATTGGGTCAACATCTAGGTGGCCGACCTCCAGTGGCTAGGAGAGAAAGTCCATTCTCCCAAACTATTTTAGGAGAGGAGCTCCCGCCCAATTTCAGACAACCCGCGGTAGGCGAATATGATGGATGCACAGACCCGGAAGAGCACCTGGGAAGATTTGAGAATGCTGCTCTGTTGCATAGGTATTCTGATGGGATCAAATGCCGTGTTTTCCTTACCACCCTGGTTAGATCAGCACAACAATGGTTTAATTTAATTAAACAAAACAATGTACGCTGCTTTGAGGAGTTCAGTTTGGCTTTTCTAAACCAATTCGCCAGCAGCAAGAGGTATCAAAAAACTTCTTTAAGTCTGTTCACTACCAAGCAGAATGAACATGAGTCCTTGAGGGAGTTCGTACAACGCTTTAATGGGGCAGCCTTAGAGGTCCCCACTGCAACGGTAGATGTTCTTATTAACGCCTTTACACAAGGGCTTAAGGCAGGAGACTTCTTTAAATCATTGGTAAAGAAGCCCCCTCGAAGTTATGACTAACTTCTAGGAAGAGCTGAAAAGTACATCAATCTAGAAGAGACTCAGAGACAGAGAAGGGTTGATCTGCGGCCATCAGAAAAGAAAGATAAGTTGGAGGTAAGCAAGAAAAGAGCGGCTGATAGGACCGATGACAGTAGTCGGACTAGAAGTCAATTTGCTTCACGCGTATCACTGTCCATGAGCTTGGAAAGAGCTATGGAAATATGTGATGATAGAAAGAAACTGGAAAGACCAAGGAAGTCGGATATGGGACCCCGTCTGCCTCCCTCTGATAAGTACTATGAATTCCATAGATAGTACGGTCGTATAACTAATGAGTGCCAGAAGCTTGAAGATGAGGTAGAAAGAATCATCAAAAGAGATTCTGAAATAAAAACTCTCCTAACAAGGACTCAAGAACCTTATCAAAAAAGTCATGGTAGAAGCCGATACCGAGGTAACAGAAGAGAAAAAACACCATATAATGGCCGAACCAGGTCCCATGAAAGGAATATTCCTCCTAAAGAAACAGATAATCAAAGGAGAAGGGTCGAACAGGTGGATAATAATCCCACCCGAGGAACTATTAATATGATCTCGGGGGGACCCATTGATGGAGATTCAGGCAGAGCTCGGAAAAGTAATGGTAGAAGATTGGAAAATTTCGAAGTATCGGAAGAGCTAATTTCAAGGGACGAGCCTGTCATAAGTTTTGGGCCTGATGATCTGAAAGGAGTTGCAACACCGCACAACGATGCCCTAGTAGTCACTGTAACCATAGCTAACTATGACGTAGCAAGGATCTTCATTGATACCGGGAGCTCAGTTAATGTTTTGTTCAAAGACACCTTAGAAAAGATGCAGATAGAGGGGTCAAAGTTTCAACTGGGCACGCAATTCAACCTCTTGGACAGATCATCCTGCCCTTATCTCTTGGTAATGGGATGTCCCGCATAACAAAAATGGTTAATTTCACTGTGGTAGAGGCGCCTTCATCATATAATGCAATCCTAGGCCGACCTGCTATGAAGGACTTCAAGGCAGTAGCTTCCACCTATCATCAGAAACTAAAATTCCCAGTGGGTAAGAGGTTGGGGTTCTTTGTGGTGATCAGAAAACAGCCCGCCGATGTTATGTGGATGAAGTAAAAGAAGACATAAAGCGAGCTCGTCGAGAGGTTGGTTGTATTGAAAGAGTTGGGTATAATGTTCCTATTGACAGAGGCATTCAAAACAGCTTGGATGAAGAACCAGAAATAGTTGAGCTCGTCACTACTGATCAGAAAGTAAAAATAGCCAGGGACATGGAAATAAATATAAAAGCAGATCTCATCTCGTGTTTGATAAAAAAAATGAGAATATCTTTGCTTGGAGTGCTCGTGATCTAAGGGGAATTAGACCAGACGTCCTAGAACATCATTTGAATGTGCTTTCAGGAGTCCAACCTGTAAAACAGAAGAAAAGACACTTTGGACCTGAAAAGGATAAGGTCATAAGAGAGCAAGTGAGGAGCTCCTTCGGGCAGGTCATATTCGAGAAATACAATTTCCAACATGGCTCTCAAACGTGGTTTTGGTACCAAAGAGCTCGGGAAAGTGGAGGATTTGCATAGATTTCCGAGATCTTAATAAGGCATGCCCAAAGGATTGTTACCCATTACCAAGGATTGATCGGATGGTCGATTCCACAGCAGGACACCAGTACTTGTTCTTAATGGATGCTTACCAGGGATATCATCAAATCCCTTTGGCTAAAGAAGATCAAGATAAAGTTAGTTTTGTCACCTCAGATGGGACTTTTTGCTATGTTGGTATGCCCTTCGGGCTCAATAATGCAGGAGCTACTTACCAGCGTTTGATGGACAAGGTGTTTTCAAAACAGCTTGGCCGAAATGTGGAAGTATCTGTAGACGACATTATGGTAAAATCAAAAAGTGTCACCGATCTAATTGCCGATCTGACTGAGACTTTCTCCACTCTCAGGTCTTATGGGTTAAAGTTAAACCCCCAGAAATGTGTGTTTGGGGTAAAAAGTGGGAAGTTTCTAGGCTATATGGTGACATAAAGGGGTATTGAAGCTAATCCAGAAAAGGTGAGAGCTATCTGTGAGATGTCTCCTCCAAAGAACCTTCAAGAGGTGCAACGCCTCGCAGGAAAAATCGTTGCTTTATCACGATTTATCTCTAGATCCGGTCATAGAACTCCGGAAGGCTGATAAATTCTAATGGAACGAAAAATGTGGGGAAGCATTTGAAGAATTGAAAAAATACTTAGCTGAACTCCCTATATTAGCTAAGCCTCTGCAGGCAGAGAGGTTATTTGTCTACTTATCAGCAACGGATGAAGCAATCAGCTAGGTTCTAGTTAAGGAGATGGAATCAGAACATCACCCTATATATTACTTATCTCATGCCTTGAAAGATGTTGAGCTGAGGTATTCAGAGATCGAAAAGTTGGCTCTAATGTTGATCATAACAGCTAGGAGACTCAGACCTTATTTCTTATCGCATCCGATAACGGTGCTAACAAACAGCTCCCTGGGAAAACTACTCAGTCGCGCAGATGTCTCTAGACGACTTGTCAAGTGGACAACTGAGCTAGGAGAGTATGATATACAGTACGAGCCACACACAGCTATCAAATCTCAGGCCTTAGTAGATTTCATTGCGGAAACTGTGCATCCCGAGAAAGAAGAATTATGGAAAGCATTTGTAGATGGTTCTTCTTGTAATGAGGGAAGCGGGATAGGGGTTGTGCTGATTTCTCCAACCGGAGATGAGGTGTGTTTGGCAGTACGATTGGATTTCCGAGCTTCCAACAATGAAGCAGAGTATGAGGCAGTATTAACCGGATTAAGGGCTGCTCGAAATGTTGGAGCTAAGCGTATACAGGTCTTCTCTGATTCTTAACTAGTAGCCCAGCAAATGAACTGGAGTCTATGAGGTTAGGAACGAGAAGATAATCCATTATGCAAGTACCATAGAAAATATCAAGGAGGGATTTCTAGAAGTAGCATTCAAATAGATCCCAAGATAAGAGAATGGAAAGGCCGGCAGCTTGGCAAGAATGGCTAGTGCTCTCCGCACTTGGCAAAATAGAGACGTGGTGTTTCAAGTTGAATTAACTCCTAGTTAGGATAGTCCATCTGAATCTGTGGAAGAAAATGATTGGAGACAAGATCTTTAGACTATCTTACCAATGCTAAGCTCCCGACTGATACCAAAAAAGCCTATAGACTCAAGAAGAGGAGTCAGAGATTCATACGCATCGAATGAATCTTGTACAAGAGGTCTTTTGCCCAACCACTTCTGCGTTGTTTGGGTCCAAAAGAATCAGATTACGTATTAAGGGAAATCCATGAGGGGTGCTGTGGAAATCATCTAGGAGCATATTTCTTGGCAAAGAAGGTGCTCCTTGCTGGATATTTCTGGCCTACAATTCAGAAGGACTCTGCTGCTATGGTTATATCATGTGACAGTTGTCAAAGACACTCCAGACTTCAACATCATCCAGCGATGATGATGAAAGCCATTGTGGCAGCGTGCCCGTTTGATCAGTGGGGCATTGATATAGTAGGTCCATTTCCGACAAGTAAAGCTCAGAAGAAATTTTTAATCGTGGCCATTGATTATTTCTCCAAGTGGGTTGAAGCAGAGCCATTAGCCAGAATCACTAAGAAAGAGGTCTTCAACTTCATATGGAAAAACATCGTTGGCCGATATGGTGTCCCGAGGAAAATCATCTCAGATAACGGAATGCAATTCCAGGGAGCTCTGCTCAGGGCATGGTGTGAAGAGTTAAAAATCCATCAGGCTTTCACTTCTGTTGCGTATCCTCAAAGCAATGGTCAAGTAGAAGTCACCAACAAGTCTCTGGTACAAAGCATTAAAATAGGTTGGGGAAAGCAAAAGTAAATTGGGTGGAAGAACTACATAATGTTCTATGGTCCTATCGAACTACACCAAGGACGGGAACAGGTGAAACCCCATTCAGTATGGTCTATGGAAATGAAGCGGTTAGGAATGGCAACGGGTCGGGTATGGGACGGGTTTGGCCAATCCCACGACCCGCCCCGTGACACATAAAGCCCAGCCCCGCCCCGGTTCCAGTTTTTTTTTTGTTTTTTTTTTTAAATTTTTTTTTTGCTAGAAATCAATTTTGAAACATAAAAGTTGAGTTTTGTGATTAAATTTCATGTTTTCTCTAGTTAATATTTATAATAAGCATTGTAAAATTATCTTTAAACTACTAAATATTTATTAATTTGATCTTATTTCCTTCAAAATGTCCAATTTATTTAACATGAACACATGAATTTTGATATAAAATTAAATAATGACACTTTATTGTTCAATTAAAGAAGTAAAATATATAATCAATATCATATTTTCTTTTAAAAAAAATTAAAAATGTATCGCGGGGCTGGTCCGGGGCGGGTTCGGCCAATCCCAGGACCCCCCGCCCCGGCGGGGCGGGTTCAATGTGGGTCCGGGTCTGGACCCATCCCATTGTCATCCCTAGAAGCGGTACTCCCAACTGAAATTGGAGCAGAATCATCAAGAGTACATTTCTATGATGAACAAAACAGTGATAGAAGAGCTGCTGACCTTGATCTAATTGAAGAAATAAGGGAAGCTGCGGCCATCAGAATGGAAGCCTATCGTAATCGTGTTGCACGAATGTATAACCGACGAGTTACACAAAAAACTTTCCAGGTCGGCGATCTCGTACTAAGAAAGGTGCAAGAGGTTCAAGTGGGCAAGCTAGACCCCAAGTGGGAAGGTCCCTTCAAGATTGTTGAAAAGATAAGTTCAGGAGCTTATTACTTAGAAGGTCCTGATGGGAAGACATTGAAGAGACCCTGTAACGCTTATCACCTCCGAAAATATTACTCCTAGTTAAGCTCCTTTAATTTTTGCAAAAATTGTTTTAATTTTTTGGGATGATATACTCTTTCATTATTGCAATACAAGTTTTATAATTTTTTCCAAGATATTGTGCAAGTAAGAGCACGTTTACGACGAGCTCAGCCCTGGTTACGCCAGGAGCAAGGGTTTTCACCCTACCTCAGGAGCACGTTTACGACGAGCTCAGCCCTGGTTACGCCAGGAGCAAGGGTTGTCACCCTACCTCAGGAGCACGTTTACGACGAGCTCAGCCCTGGTTACGCCAGGAGCAAGGATTTTCACCATATCTCAGGAACACGTTAACGACGAGCTCAGCCCTGGTTACGCCTGGAGCAAGGGTTTTCACCCTACCTCAGGAGCACGTTTACGACGAGCTCAGCCCTGGTTACGCCAGGAGCAAGGGTTTTTACCCTACCTCAGGAGCACGTTTACGACAAGCTCAGCCGTGGTTACGCCAGGAGCAAGGGTTTTCACCCTACCTCAGGAGCACGTTTACGACGAGCTCAGCCCTAGTTACGCCGGGAGCAAGGGCTTTCACCCTACTTCAGGAGCACGTTTACGACGAGCTCAGCCCTGGTTACGTCAGGAGCAAGGGTTCTCACCCTACCTCATGAACACAGTTACGACTAGCTCAGCCCTGTTTACCCCGGGAGCAAGGGTTTTCACCCTACTTCAGGAGCACGTTTACCACGAGCTCGCCAGGAGCAAGGGTTTTCACCTAAACGGATCCGAGCTCTTTCGTGCTTGGTCCTACATTTTTAATGTTTGTCATTACGTGGTAAATTATTAAAAGAGGCCGAGCTACGTCATGTTTGGTCCTACATGTTTAATGTTTGCCATTACGTGGTAAATTATTAAATGGATCCGAGCTCTTTCGTGCTTGGTCCTACATGTTTAATGTTTGTCATTACATGGTAAATTATTAAACGGAACCGAGCTCTTTCGTGCTTGGTCCTACCTATTTAATGTTTGCCATTACGTGGTAAATTATTAAACGGATCCGAGCTCTTTCGTGCTTGGTCCTACCTGTTTAATGTTTACCATTACGTGGTAAATTATTAAAAGAGGCCGAGCTACGTCGTGCTTGGTCCTACATGTTTAATGTTTGCCATTACGTGGTAAATTATTAAATGGATCCGAGCTCTTTCGTGCTTGGTCTTGCCTGTTAATGTTTGCCATACGGATCCGAGCTCTTTCGTTCTTGGTCCTACCTGTTTAATGTTTGCCATTACGTGGTAAATTATTAAACGGATCCTAGCTCTTTCGTGCTTGGTCCTACATGTTTAATGTTGTCATTACGTGGTAAATTAATAAAAGAGACCGAGCTACGTCGTGCTTGGTCCTACCTTGTTTAATGTTTGCCATTACTTGGTAAATTATTAAACGGATCCGAGCTCTTTCGTGCTTGGTCCTTCATGTTTAATGTTTTCTATTACGTGGTAAATTATTAAACGAATCCGAGCTCTTTCGTGCTTGGTCCTACCTGTTTAATGTTTGCCATTACGTGGTAAATTATTAAATGGATCCGAGCTCATGCGTTCTTGGTCTTATCTGTTTTTACTTTGAATACAAATTGTTCATACGAAATAGGCAAGAATAAAGCTGCACATATAAAAACACAAAATTGATTCTATAAAGATTACAAAAGCTGGAAGGTACAAGCTCAGATGGGGAACTCATATCTAAAGGTCAGGGGGAGAGTGGCAACTACTTTCTCTACATCCAAAACGTCCAGGGAGACGTCGGGCAAAAGACAACCTTGCTCCTTGATTTGATTAACACATCCCTGGAAACCGGCCTCGATGAAAGTAAGGAGCTTCTCCCCTACCAATTCTTCATACTTTTATTTCTCTCCGGCTGCCTCCTTCTGAGACTTAGCAAGCTCCTGCTCAGCAGAGTTAGCTAACCTTTTAGCCAGGGCCAGCTCATTGCGAAGCTCCCATAGATCAGTTTCATACTGACGTTTTAGCGCCTCGATTAAGGAACGGGCCTCAGCTTCCGAAACGGTCTTCTTCTCGATCTGAGCTTTAAGCTCAGATACTTCCTTCTCATGCAAGGATTTGGCCTCCGCCAATGAGTCCTGCATAGCCTCAAACACCTTGGTGTCTTTCAGAGACTGTCTTTGTATGAAAGAAGCACAGGAGGTAAATTCCCCCATCAAAAGCATGGCCTCAGTAAGACGGCTATCGGTACGGGTGACGAGCTCGGCCCAGCTTAGTTGGCTCATGTAGAGAGCATCCTCGTTGTTAGCCAGATCACGAGCCACAGCTAAGGCAACGGTGCTCGGCCCTTCCCCAACAAGCCTAACCCCTCCTCGGTAGGCCTCCATAGCCCTCTCCCGACGTCTCTCAACCCGGGCTGGCTCACTGCCTTTCACTCCTACCACCTCAGGTTCGGATGGATCAATCCGAGCTCGCACCTGCCTCACAGGCTGAGCGTCCAAAGCAGCCGAGGAACCCGCAGATCCCCCGGGTTCAGCTCGTTTCTTCCTAGAAAGTTGAACCTCCTCAGCACCGGACTTTCACCCACTATATCCACAATAGTCACTCCCTCAGCTGTCTGGGAGTGCGCTTGCTTCTGTTTCCTCCTCTGAAGAGCTTTCTGTACTAGGGAGCTCATTACTCTGTCCTCTGAATAACATAAAAAAGAGATTAGTCTAACCTAGCAGAAAATACTTCGAAAATAAAATAAACAAGAATATATATATATATATATATATATATATATATATATATAATAGCTATTGAAGCTTGCTTGAAATACCAGCTCTCCCTCTTAAGGTTAGGTCAGCCGAACTCAGACCAGCGAAACAAAGGAGCTCCTCCTCCAATAGCTTAGACTAATTGAAGCAGTGGCCCCCTATAACACTCATCACATCTAAGCTAAGTCACATAAGTCCGATGCGGGAGCGGATGCGGATGCGGATGCGGATGCGTGAGTGCGTCAAGTTGCAAAAAAATTGAGTGCGGGTGCGCCTTAATGCGCCTATTAAAAATTAATAAATAAATAAATATATATACATACACACTGATGAAATGAAGTTAAACATACATAATATACATCATATTTAACATACTCACATCATTATTATATTATTTACAAATTTACAATATGAAGTTCTTAACAACTTTGATGTTTTTAGCTTTACCATTCTTAAAAAATATTAAAATTAGATTTTATTGAAGAGTCTAACATTTGCAGCTTTGCAAAAATGTTATTGCAAGTGATACAACGTAATTTGAATCTTGTATTTGATCGTTCGTCTAGTAAGAATTCTCCGAAAAATATATTGTAGAAATAGAAATGAAGTATTAAAGTTTTGTTTTATTTTAAGATATAAAATAGCGAATTTGAAAAATGAAACCAAATTGTTCATATTTATTCCAACATATTTGGTAATAGTATGAATTTATTAAAAATGACTTGTATTATTTCCGGAGACTTATATTATTACTTTATGAAATGACTAATATAAACATTTAAATTAACTCAATAAAAATAAAAGTTTTATTTATAAAGTTCATTCTATTAGTTTTCATGCAAAAAACTAAGATATCAAATTTATTATTATTTACTCATCAAAAATGTTATAAAATCACAGATTTATCGTACTTTCTTTTATCACATATTTTAATCTTTCATATGTTATTATGTCTTTTCATGATTCATTATCTATCTATTTACCATATAATATAATTTTCTTACCAACCCGAAATACCTAGAAACCATAAAAATTCATCTAAACCCAAAATCAAAGAATTTTTTTTATAATTACAAAAAAAAAAAATCGGAGAATTAAGGAGGATTAACAAGACTTAGTAACTTAGTGCGCGACTTAGTAAATCTTAATGCGCGAATTAGGAAATCTTAGTGCGCGAATTATAAAATCTTAGTGCGCGAACTAGAAATTCTTAAAGCGCGAACTAGAAATTCTTAAGTCGCCTTAATGCGCCGCACGCGCACCGAGTTCGCCAGTTCGCGGTCGGAGCGCCAGTGCGTGGAGGGGGGTAGGAGGATTATGTGACTTAGCATCTAAGTAGAGGGAGCTCTTTTTGAAGTTTTTGGGTTGAGAGGGGAGAGCAGGGAGGTAATCTACCCAGTTAGTACAACACGACCATGGCTGAGGAGGTTTAACAAAAAAGAAATAACTCTTCAAATCCTTAACCTTACCCCCACCCCCACGAAGGAACAGCCAGGACGACTAGTCACATACCAAGGCCCTTCGTCCGATCTCTTGATATGAAAAAAATAAGAAAGGGTGGGATGGTCATAAGGCAGCCCCAGGGTCCTAAAAATGACTACGAGGCTGCATAAAATACGGAAGGAGTTGAGAGAGAATTGACTAAGGTTAAGCTGATAAAAAGAGCTGAACTCCTGAAAGAACTCAGGAAGAGGAAAACGTAAACCCCCCTCCAGTTGCCCACGGTAGAAGGTGTAATAACCCTCTGGAGGCTGATGCAGTCTTTGAGAAGTAGAGGGGAAATAGAAAGTCATGGTCAGGAGGGGCTTGGCTAAGCTTGCGTATTAGGGCTTCGTCATAAGCATCCAAGGCAGGAACGTACAGTTCATACCAAGGATACCTACCAGTAGGGGATTCCAATCTATGTTGAGGGCTGGCCTCGGCAAGTTGAAGTTCGTGTCCGGCAGAGGGCCCAGCGCCCTGGGTATCCTCAGTCCGTACACCTTCCTCGGCCTGAACAAACTCCTCAGTTTGTGCAGCCTCCTCAGCTCGGACAACTCCCTCGGGGATTTTGACCCCTGAGGGATAGAAGGAACCGTACTGATCCACCGCCTTAAGTTCTTCTTCGGTCAGAGGAGAATGAAATAATCGATCAGAAGAAGAAGAAGACATTTTCAAATAAAACAGCTGAGAAAAGACGTACCTAGAAATTTTCAGAAATAGGAAATATATCAAGGCAAAGGATGTCGGAGCCGAACTGATTCGAGTTGCAAAAAAATGGATAATGGGGGACCAGGCATATCATATATATAGTGGGCTTCCCCGAATCCTGACCGTTGATCTCCGAGTCATTGAACGGTTAGGATCTACCTTGGAATACGAACAGACGCACCCAACGGTCGGAATTTTTCAAAAATTCAAAATAAAGTAGCCGTTACTTCCCGCCTAAACTTTATATATCAAAGGAGGTCGACTCAGCAGGATAACTTGACACATACGAGCTTCTGGTCTGCGACGTCAGCTCGACAAGGAGGGGGGACTGTGATACCCCCTAAATATGGAGACACCACCTGATGAGCGACCTGATTTGAGTTGCAGTTACTTGACCTTCATCAAAAGACCTCGCCTCTTGTTCCGCGCTCCTTGTTATGGCCGACATGTGTGGCCGACTTGTTTCACCTCACCTGTTGGCCCTCCGCCCAATGGTTTGGCGACCTCTTTTGGGACCCGAGCTTATGGGCCGAGCTCTTCTCATTCCCGGTTGGATACGTGTGCTCAAGAAGGAAACTAAATCCCCTAAACTAGGTAAGTCCTAGATCTACGGAGCAATATCAGGGATTTGATTGTATTCACAGGATCTTAACATATCTGGGTAAGATTTGGATAAACATAGAATGAGTCCTTGTTGCCTGGTAACTCTTGGGTCTCTGCCTATAAATACCAGGTTTGGGGTATCAATTATTTTTTAATAATTGCCTTTACCTACACACATATATTTCATCATATTCTCTCGCCTGACTTGAGCGTCGGATGGGACCCGCCGGAAAAAACTTCCACCCCCTTCTCACTGTTGCTTCATATTTTCAGGTCATCTCAGAGGATATTTATTGACACCCTTGCCATTATTTTGAATATTGGAGAAGAAAGAGAGGTGGACCCCCTCTCTATTGATATCAGCAAGTCACCGTAATTTTAGGTGATATCAGTATATATCATTGTTTGGGGCTATATATACAAGTCTTGGAAGCTCAAATATGGTGGTTGAAGATCAATTCAAGAAAGATCAAAGCAAACCCTACTTGGGATTCAAAATGAGCAGCTTACAAGAGAACAGCTTGAAAGAGACCAAGCCCAGATTTTAGGCACCACTTACCTTTCTATATCAGATCTTGTGATATCCCCGAAATGTTTATGTGCATTTGAACATTTATTTATGTTATATGAAGATTATGGTATTAATTCATTGGGTTGAATTAATAATATTGGGGAAATGCGTTTCAGGGTGCATGTGATATATGTTGGGAATTTGGGTTATGGCATGATTATTTGGGGTGGATGTTGTTTGTTTTGGGTGAAGCATGTTTAATTGGAATTTGAAGTATTTTATTATCACTCAACCTCCATCACCTCTTCTCCCCAACTTTCTCCTCCACATTTTCGTTCAGCATCTGCTAAGCATATAGGAGGAGGAGATCTGCCATTTTATTGCTTGGAACCTTGCCAAAAATTGGAGCAAAAGAGGGTGAGGAACCATATCTTACTTTGGGTAAATTTTGGTTAAGTTTGAGTTTGGTTATGATGATATGAAGCATGCTAGCTTAGGTTTGGTTGAACCTTCGATTTAAGTACTTCCATGGTGTTTTTATGAAGTTCCTAGCATGTTTATTTGAGCATGGTGCATGTTTAATCGGATGGTTTTGTTGGTATGAAAAGAAGTGCTCGAAAATCTGGGATATCCCGATTTTTCAGAGTGCTCGATCGATCGAGATTTTAGTTCCGATCGATCGGTGAAACTTTTCGATCGATCGATATTTCCTTCCGATCGATCGATCGAGGCAGTGTGCTTGGGCACTGTTTTAGCATGTTTTCTCGATCGATCGGGATTTTGGTGCCGATCGATCGAGAGAGGCAGAATCTTGGCAAATATTTTTAATTGATTTATTTTGAAGAATTTTGACAATGATTCTTGAAATGGTATCTAATATTGTATTATGTGGTTGTGTAAAGCCATCACAGGTAGCCACACAACGCAGGGGATAGAGCCCTGCAACTGAAGATATTTTGGAAAGGTACGTAAGCGACGTACGGGCACCCCAACGGTAACATGTATTATATGTTTATTATTTGACATGCGATAAATGCAAGTTTGTGCATTATGAGTACGATACATGTTGTTATGCATTGTTGTTGCATATGTATGATGTGGAACATTGGGTGTGTATTCCACGAGTCACGGTTATCACAGTGATGATTTTAATGCTTACCGCTATATACCGCTAAAAATGTGGAGCGAGGGGTGTAGGTCCGCTTGCACATGGAGGCGAGGTTTACCATACGAAGCGAGGATAGAAATACCGCTTGTATGAAGAAGCGAGGGAGTGGAGGACCGCTTGTTCTAAAGTTATGAAGCGAGGGGCATTAAAATACACTGATGATAAACTGACTAAGGATTGAAGTAAAGATTTAAGAAGTGAAGTTATGTCATGACATTTATTTAAAGAAACCATAATATCATATATTGATTTGATTATGAGTTGTGGTACAGGGACAACCAAAATGGGCGTTTTAAATGCATTGGAATTCAGGAAGTATCCTATGCCTATGATTTATGCATTTATGCTTTACATTCATATTATGTTGAATATGAACTATGATGTGCTCATGTGTTGGGGGTTGTCTTTGTAGGTGATTTTGACACGGAGAACCAGGGTCGGGGTTGATACGCTGAGCTGTAACGAGTGCTATAGGATTAGCAGAATAGAGAATTACTTTTGTATAGCTTCTACAAAGAGTAGAGTAAAGCTACAGTTTAGTAACCTTTTGTTAGGAATATGTATAATTCTTTTTTGAACTTTTGGTACTGTAATCTCTTAAGCTCGGGATTATCAACACGGTCTAATACTCTGATCTATGAATGATTAGTTCTCTTAATTGCACTTTAGAATCTTGTTTAGATAACGGGGTCTCAAAGATCTAGTTAGAGATCATTTGTCCCATATATACACTCTATTCATTGTATTTTAGAGCTTAATAGATGAGTGAATATCATTATAACGGTTGATGATTCATCACAACCGATTGAGAGGTCATTGTATGTGAGACATTAAAGAACATACATAGTTGAGTTGCTAGGAGTTCTAGTTGGATGGGGCATTCCCAATTGGATCGGGTTTGACAAAAGAATTGTATAAATCAAAGTCTTCTAGTGGAATCCTTCCATGAGGTGGAAGAATGGGAGACGTAGAAGGATTACACCACCTTCGAACTTCCATAAACAAATGCTTGTTTATTTACTTTACTTGCATATCTTTAAAATGTCTTTCAAATGGTTAATCGGTTATAGAGCAGGTTATTTCGAGTGTCTTCCGCTCGATTTTGTAACCGAACTCGATATAATCTCTCGGTGCAATTCAAGAACACGAGCTATTGAAGCTCAAGTTGGTTGAATTCGGGTGTGGACTGGCCACCCACCCCGATCGATCCTGACATGTGTCAATTATGCTTTCTCACGTCAAACTAACACATCCCAAGGATGATAATGTCCACCAAAAAGAACCCACGAGGGTAAGCAATCTTAAAGGTTAACATCACAGCACTCATAATTAAGTGGCAGTTAAATATACAACTTTCCCACGCCAGATGACCCCCACGAGGGTGAGACAAGGCATCATGACATGAATAGTGTCTCATGGCCTGACTCTTGATGGGAGACAGGAAGTAGCAAACCCCTTTGTGCTCTCATTCAAAATTTGATATTAAATTTTGAATCATATTCAAAATAGGAATTTAATAATTTTAAAATATCATCAAGTGCTTGTTTGTTTGTTTGTCGGATTCATGCAACTATATTTTATACATGCTTTGTTTTACACACTAATAAAATATACAAACACGCATTTATCATATATCATATGCATAACAATATAAAACATGGATGATTACAGCAGTTTCCTAATTGGTCCACATGAACCAAAACATGATGCATGTATGCAATGTACTCTTATTATAAACGATCTAATAAATCTAATTATCTATTATATGAATCAAAGCATAACCTAACTTTGATACTACTGTTGGGTTCGTTCCCGACGTCAGATACAAATACAGCGGAAATATAAAACATAAACAGATCTAAACTCGGGGACGATCGATTGCGCCTGATCTATATAGAACATGCAATTATCAAATATAAGTGCACGAAAAGATATTAACGATACACAACGAAATCAATTTGTATGTTGTGATCCTTCGAGTCCAAACACCCTGATCAGATCCACGATCCCAATGTCAATGCTAGATTGGTGTTAATGTTTTTTTAACGAGAAATGTGTGATTGGTATATTGTTTTATCTATTTAATCTCAAAGATTGAAACGATGTATTTATAGTTGATGAATGAACGACTAATGGGCAATTGGTGTAACACATCCAATATACAAATTTTTGATGACATATATACTAACACGTGCGCTAAAGTTGGCGAGCAGAACTCCTGCTTGCCATTGACTTGCATAGATCATGGGATCCTCGTTGCTCCGCATGCATTCTCTAAATACCCTTTTCAAGATTTCTTGATTTCATTTAAAATAAGCGCAGAAAATAAAAGTTGAAGGTTGCGTCACACATATACTGCTGCGAGTGATTCTGAAAAAGGTGAATTTTTTTTTTATTTTATTGTTAAATTTTTTGTTCTTCTTCTTGTCTGAACATCAGTACTCTCTACTTGATTGATTCGCATTTTGTGTTAGGAAATCATTTGTTGTTGATGGTTTTGGATTCTTGAAATTATGTAAAGAAAAAGGGTTTGCCAGGGAAAAATTTTCACTTTTCAAATGGAAATTTGTCTAGTTTCCCTGAAATTATAAATTTTTCCCGACTTGATGCACTAAATTAATCCTTATTGAAACTTGCAGCAGAGCTGATCTGCTTGGCACCATCAAGGATATGAATGTATGTAATTGTGTTATAATCGAAATCAAGAATAATTCTCGTGTAATAAGCAAAATGTAACGAAATCATGAATTGCAATGAGTTGACCAAGCTCCAAGTTCTTTATCTTCTTGAAATATAATGCTTCATTTACTTGTTTTGGATGTTAACAATCAAGATTTCTTTACTTTGTCTTAGATACTCTCTTTTCGAACGAGCCGAGGTTGTTTGCTATAAGAATCTCGGCCATAGGACCTGTTAGGTTGTGGGTTCTTGTTAATTTGGAGAGATGTTGAACTGGGGCTGACTTCATCGTAGTGGTGGCAGATGGTAGATGGCTAAACTAGATTTTTGCACAAAATTTACGCATAAAATTTTAAACCTTTTTCGATTGAGAGCACGATCACACCCCTGCCCCCAGATGAGAGCCTGTTTTTATCCTCTGTTTTGTGCGAAAAAGGGGGAAACAGCTCGTATCTTTTTTTCTTATGGATAATTTCTTGTTGCCAAATATGCAGCCATCAACTGAAGGTTGGGGGGGAGATGAAGTGCTTTCAACTCTCCAATAAAAATGAGGAGCCAAAGACCGCAGAGTCTTGTACATTAGCTCTCTCGTCCACTTCTGTATCAACCTTCCAAGATGTCACGAAATCCGGATCTGAATGTAACTCTCAGAATATATCGGATGTGAGCAATGCACCCTCGGGTAAGATCTCATTCACAAGCTTTTCTCGGAGGAGTAGCAGTCTTAGGGTGTTTGCCTTTGCTGACCTTAAAGAAGTCACCATGAATTTTAGCCGATCTCGTATGATTGGCGAAGGGGGATTTGGTGCCGTTTTTAGGGGTGTTCTTCAGGAGGCGAATGATTCGAGTAAAAGGGTCGATGTTGCTGTCAAACAACTCAGCAGAAGAGGATTTCAGGCAAGCTCTTTTTGTCATACCCCATCCACATTGGATTGTGAGGCATATGCTAATTTTTTTATAAGACTACATATATGACTCCTCTAACAACCAAGGGCGAGAATGTTCATTAAATGATGACATGCAAATCAGTTGATAGCAGATCCCATTGTATGGACTCTCGGCCGAACGGATCCATGGGCTTGAAGCTTTACACCTTCCTCATTGCGTTTTTTGCGTATATTTGTATCAAAAGTTACCATTTGGCTGGGTGCTATAAGTTGATTATAACTAATGTTAAAGAAAATTGAGATTGTTAATCGGAATACGAACTCATAAATTGGCATCTTCAACATGTTATTCGTGCAGGGACACAAGGAATGGGTGACTGAAGTAAATGTTCTTGGCATCGTTGAGCATCCGAATCTTGTAAAACTCATAGGCTACTGTGCTGAGGATGATGAGCGAGGAATTCAACGCCTTCTGGTCTATGAATATATGCCCAACCAGAGCGTACAAGATCGTTTATCAAGTGGATTTGAGGCCACTTTGCCATGGGAAACTAGATTGTGTATAGCCCAAGATGCTGCACGAGGCTTAGCATACCTTCATGAGGGCATGGAATTTCAGGTAATTGGACCAGTACAAGTTCAGGCATATAGTGTAATGTTACAAACCAAGATTCACCAGAAAATGTAAGGAAAATATGATCACAAACTTTATCAAGTTGAATTGATATAGAAGAAGACGAACTCTTCTTTATGTAAGAGAACTCTGAGTATGTCTGCATGATTTCAAGCTTGAAGCTTTACCAGTGTATCAAAAGTAAATCTTGGTGTTGAGGGACAATGGAGATAAGTTATATTATTTTGACATGAATATTCCATGCCCAGGCCCTCGAGCCCCTTGAAAGTGAGATTCGACTTAGAACCTGAAGTTCATCTGTTTTGGCTTGTTAAAATTCTGTATTCACTACCACATGTGGATTCTGATATCATATTTATTTTTGAGTTACTTTGATGCAGATTATCTTTAGAGATTTCAAGTCCTCAAATATACTCTTAGATGATCAATGGAATGCAAAGCTGTCGGATTTTGGGTTGGCTAGGTTGGGTCCTGCAGATGGATTAAGCCATGTTTCGACTGTGGTACATACATGCACATACATATATATGATTCTACATGCCATATGTTGTGTACGTTTTTATCGAAATTATAAACTGCCATACATTTAAAACATATTGAAACTGGCAATCCTTTATCTGTATCAAACAGGTTGTAGGAACTGTTGGATACACAGCTCCAGAATATATTCAAACGGGACGACTCACATCCAAGAGTGATGTGTGGAGCTATGGAGTCTTTCTCTACGAACTTATAACCGGGAGACACCCTTTGGACAGAAACCGGCCCAAAAACGAGCAGAAGCTCTTGGACTGGGTGAGGCCGCACCTTGTTGACATGAAGAAATTTGAACAGATTCTGGATCCCCGACTCAATGGGAAGTACGAGCTCAAATCTGCTCAAAAGTTGGCGGCCATTGCCAATAGGTGTCTGATCCGGCACCCCAGGAACCGACCCCGAATGAGTGAAATTCTTGAAATAGTGAACCAGGTTGTTGATGCAACCATTATCACTGTTGCAAGTCCAGAAGCTGCTGTGGAGAGCTCCCCGATGAACGATGAAGCTGAGAAATCAAAGGATGAGGGTTTGAAGAGGAGGTTTGTGGATCTGATTATAAGCAATAACAAGTGGTTGCAATGGAAACTATGGAAACCTTGCGTTGTGAAGAGTAATTGAGTGGAAATGCATGCATACAATAAAAGGTGAGCAGATTCGTAGTTGCTCGACTTTAATGAAGAAGTTCATGAGGTAACAAGTAAGGAATTTAGTTTGACAAATGGAATGTCCTTTAGAAGAATATATATATGTGTATATACAAGGGTGGAGCTACCTTGGGCAACCCCCTTGCCAAATTTTTTTTTTAAAAAATTATTACTTAACAAAGTCTTTTTTTTTTAAAAAAAGTGCATTTTAGCTCCAAAAATTACAGTTTGTTCCTCAAAAATTACATTTGCTCCTTCTTAATTATATTTTGATCCTTTAAAAAAAAAATTTGCCCTCATTTTTTATTTGTGGAATGAAATTTCTGTGTAATAACCTCCATCTCCCATGTCTCTTGCATTTCAAATTTTGATAAGTTGTTAAGACAGAGTGGCCTTGGGCCATGATTGAGTTGAAGATCCAACTGGCCTTGGGTCTCACGTTAATGCTATTCAAGCAGATTGTCCATTAGTAAAAATGCTTTGATTGTTTATTAAAAAAAAAAAATCGGCAATATTTCCCAACCAATAAATAGCGATATGGAAATTATTACCGCTTGATTGGATAACAATAATTAAGATATGTACACTATTATTTTAGACATCATGTATGCAGTTTATTTAGAAGGGTGTGTAATCGGTTAAAACCAAACCGGACCAAAACCGAATTAGCATATTTTTATTTTTACCAAATCAAACCGATCGAATTGTTTATTAAAATTCGAATAACTAAAACGAATTATAATCGGTTATTTGGGTGGTTACCGAATTAACCGATATTTTTTAAGAAACATAAATAATTAAAAAATAAGATAATTTGATTTTAAAAAGTTTAAAAATAAAAAAATCCAATCAAATAAAAGAATAAGAGTAATTGATTTTGTAAAAAATATTCAAAAAAAAAAACTAAAACACATAAAATATTTAAAGAAAAAGTAAAAAGCCGGTTAATTCGATTAATATATTTTTGAAAATCAAAATCAAATTTCTGAATTTAATCGAGCGAAATTTCCAAAGAAATTCGGTTTGGTCGGTTAATTCAGTTTAACTGAAATTTTGCTCCCCATAATTATTTCAATTGGCAATCTAATATACACAGAAGCTAGACTTTTAGTTAGGGTTGTTATCAGGTTGGATTTGCCCGGTTCCAATCAGTCCCAGGTACAAATTTTTCGGAAATGGACCAATCCGGTTGGAGACAGGATTGGATCCGATTCCGAAACTACTGGTTCGGGGTTGGATCGGTTCCAACCCGAAACCGTTCATTTATATAAAAATAAAAAATTGTGGAACGCGATCGATCTTGTGATGTTGTAGTTTATAATTATTGGTTTGATTTGGACATTTGCTAATTTTTTAAGTTAAATGTTCATGTGCCTCCACTTGAACCACCAACTTTATATGTGTATGTTGTTTTACATGATTTATAATTTACAACATATTCATCTGTACCTTTTTTTAGCGATTTCGAAATGATCTCATACCTTGCTTCTTTTGATATGAGTCGTCTACGTGTGGCACGGTAGTAGCTCCTGATGACTCGACTTGTGGTATCTGATGGGCACCGGAAAGGTTGGGCATGTTGTTGGGGTTCTTGATCTTCGATGTTCATAGGTGAACATGCAGCATTAATGTCAGCAAAGAAATCATAATCTTCATTTAACTCGAAAATTGGCACTGGTAAATTCATTGCCGCCGATGGACCAACTTATCGGCGACTAACGATGTAACTACCACTACGACCACCGATGCGAGCACCGCTACGGGATTAAGATGTCATAATGATAATACTAATTTTATTGTGGTTGTAAAATGTATCTTTGAAAGATAATTGAGATAATGAAAAACAACTAAGGCTCGAGAGTTGAGAGAATTGAATAAATGAATAACAATTAAGGCTCGAGAGTTGAGAGAATTGAGACCGAATAATAATAATATAAAAACATTGCCCGTTGGCACAAAAGTGTGGCCAACGGTTCTGGACGGAACCAATCTGTCAAACACCCCTAATTTCAGTGTATTTCAAGGATGTGTGAAGCCGATGAACTGCATGATAAAAATATGGAACTACCAATGTGCAAAAGAGTTCAAAAACATTTTGAAATACAAATGGCTATTAGACAAAGAATAGTCGGTAATCATTTCTTTTTATAATATTTAATACAATGCAATTCTCGTTTTATTTCAATATTTACTAGCTCAACGGTAGTTCGACACGAGTGTTAGATGTTAGAATTATAAGTATTTGCCATGAAAATTCTCAGCCCTTGTGTATAGTGTGAGCGATATTGGATTATGTTCTATTATATTCAGTTTCAATCCAATAAGTCTGTCCTTGCTTTCATTTTCAGTCTTTTCGCTTGAATACTGACATGTCACCTAAAATTGATGACTTGATACCAGATTATTGATATGACATCTGATTTTGCTAATGTATCCGCCCAAAAAGAATAAAAGTGACAACAATGACCAATTTATTGAGTTAAGCCGGAATTTTAACAATTTTTAAGACTAAAAACGGAAAATTATCAAGTTATGTAACAAAAGTTATAATTTCACAGTGTAGAATATTAAAATGAAGGAGAAAAATAAGAAAACATTATTATGTGTATTGATTAAGAAAATCCTATCTTTGTTATTTGGAATCATAATTAAGTTAAAAACGATATTACCCTGCTGTGGTGCTCACTGTTTAGCGACAATCGTTTCCTAAGATACAATGAGCGTGCTAGGAGCACTTCAACTTACGAATCCGTAAACCACAATGGTTTAAAGGCAGTCAATCAGATGAGCGATATGAATAAGCTGAAATTTTGTTCTCAAAACTTGAATTTGATCTAGCAAAAGTATGTTTAATTCTCAAGTGAGTTGTTCTATATATAGAGCATCATTGGATGACACGGAAATACACCTCTTGGATGCATTATTTCATGAAAAGATACATCAATAAGCCAAATGGTACACAACGCTTCACAAAAAAACTGATTTTGCACGATTGGACAGCGAACACGGCGCATAGACGCAGTATATGTTGCTCCTATGCATAACATACTCTGGCTGGAAATTCATTCCAGGCATAGTGGTGCCTAGGCATCACATACAAGTGGCACCTATTTTTTTCCGTATTTTCAACTTTTACATGCTTAATTTAAATTAATTAAGTATAGTTTCCAACATTGCTTTGGGAAGAATTTATGTTTTTTTCATAGGAAATAATATATTAAATGAGCACTATGGCTGTTCAAACCCAAAAGATACAGGATTTCTATACTATTACATGACCAACTCCAAAATAAAACCAAAACAAAACAAAATTACACTATTTCTGTCAAATCTGTGATTGTCGGCTCATTAGTGATGGTTTGAGCTGTACACATTTGGGTTCTCATGGGTCTGACTTGTTATGCATTAAGCTCTAGAACATATGAGGGTACAAAATAATTATTGAGGTCTCACTCCAACATCAAGTATCACTTCATTGGTAATTTTGGCAAGAAGGAAGTGGTAATCAAATAGTGCAAAATCGAGATTGAGATTTCAGACATTTTTACTCTATAAAATGACATTTTCAAGGAACAGAAGAAGGAGATTTGGCATGAAGGAGTGTCAAAACCTAAAAAGGCTGCTGAAAATGTATGCTTGACTGGGAATGCTTATTTTAAGTCATCGTCAAGTCACAGAATATCCCAAGTTCACATTTTGAATTTGTTTGACTAGTGTTTTATCATCTCAAGACCTTTTAATAGTTCCCCTGATTGCAAATTTGGTAAAATGACAAAAGCATCGATAAAAAGTACAAGGATCGAACGTTGACCGTTTTATCAAAAACTATAGTTTATGTTAATGATCAAACTCAAATCATTTTAACCATACAGTAGCTCAAGCGTAAAGTTTCGATTTTGACTGCTCACGTAGATAACAATTATTGCACCAAGTACCAAATATATTATAATCTATTTCACTAGAAATTATACAACAATAAAAAAATATCATGTTTCGACTGCTCTCCTAACATTGGTAATTAAACAAAAAGTTGAATTATTTCACCAAGTACCAAAAATATTATAATCTATTTCACTATAAAATATTACTAGATATTTCAACGACATCTTTTGTTTAAAGAAAAAAATTATTGTGACTACATCTGTTAGTTTCTATGATTATTCTAAATCGAAATTTCTGCAAATTAAGGCCATAAATATATCAAATCGATTTTGTATTTATTAATATTATTTGTTGAGCATAAAAAAATTAAAAAAATGTTTTGGCATAATGTAGTAGACTATCAAAATTATCCTTCCCCAACTGATGAAAAGGATGAGAAAAAACTTAAAACGAAGTTTATATTTTCGATATTTATCCATTATAATTAATATCAAATGGTTATCCCACTTAAAAATTCTCTAATCACATCTCGTTGTCATAATATACCTACGCAATCATTAATTTTTTTTAACTTTATTTAATTTATATAATGACAAATTATTATAAAAATATGGTGAAAAACTATGCATCAAACATTTATAGAGAGCTCTTCAAAAAAATAAAAAAAACACATTTAGATCAAAGCAAAACTGAACTTATAGTAAACTTATGTGAATATTATGTTGAATTGACATCTCATCTAAAAATATGAGCTTGTAAAAAGATCAAAAAAATTATTATTTATTCTCTAATACTGCCCCTCACTTGTGAGCTGTGATTTGTTCATTTTTTTGGACCCATCGAATGAATATTTCATTTGACCCAGGACTCGTTGTTAGTCGAGGCTCTGGTACCAAGTGGAATTGAACACTCATCTAAAAACTCAGACTTATAAAAAAATTAAATAATTTATTATTTATTCTCTAACATAACTTATTATATTTTCTAAGATATTAGTTACTCCATCAATTCGAAGGGCAGTATTACAAATTCCATTGAAAATCTTTTGAATATCATACACTGAATTTGTTTATCTTTACTGTTTTATAGTAATAGAGAAATTTAATTAAAGACACCTTTGATCTCAATGCTTCAGCAATTTCTTCTATTCTCTTTTGAATTTTTTTTTCTAAAATAAAATCAATATAGAAAAACAAAAAACATATAAAATTAATTAGAATAATTACAAATAAAAAATTAAATTCGAATAAATAAAAATAAAAATGTTTACTGTACTTAAATGCACGCAATCCTAATGATGGGTGAAAACCTACCGCAAATATACAATGTTAAATTTTAATATAGTGATGTGAAAAGATATCATTCCCACAAAGATTGAAAATTAAATTCACACTAAGTGTTGTGATTAAAATAACCTCAGCTTTATTTAGAAAATCAATGTCGGGTTTAGTAATTAACTAAATAAATAAAAGTAAATAAACAAGATGAAGATTCTAGAGGTTGATTTTACTTGACTATCAACTATGTCTTGATCCTATTAATCTTTAATCATTAATATTTTTCTAGTTTATTAGCCAATAATCCTTAATTATTCTACTCCCTCTCCCGAGTGACAAATAAAAATTATCATTCAATAACAATCTTGATATCTCTATCTAAGATTAACTATCAAGCAATATAATTCATACAATGGTTCTTTTGAATGGCTTCCATGGAGTTATAGCCATGTCGAAGTCTATAAATATCCATGATGTATTTTCCTATGGTCCTATTCAAAATCTCCTCTCCCGAGTGATTATATTTCAAATAAATATTATTGGAACATATTTCTAAGTTTTGGTGATAACAAACATCTACCACTTGAAGCATCTAATGCATCATTCGGAAGTCTACTGATGAGAAGCCTACCGACTGACTCTACAAATATCTACTGGAAGAAATAGTCTACTGCTTCAACCATTGTCTATTGGATATAAAGAATAGAAGTCTACCGATGCAAATAATACAAGCCTACTTGATCAGAGTAATCAAAGTCCACTGGTGAATCCACTGGCGAGTTATCTGAAAGAAACCAGCTGACGTTTGAGAATACTTTAGTCCAACAGACTAAGTCATTAAGGAGAAAGCTAGCTGACGTAAGAGGGCAATAGGACGAAAAGTGCATCCTCATTCTGACTTATAATACCAATAGAGCGCCGCACTACCATATCAGTGCCACCAATCTCGTCAAAATAAACTAGCCGTTGTGGACGGAATTGGAAAGACGTAAACCAGGAAGCTGATTTCAAGCGATTCTTTCCATTTGAAGAATAGTTGTTGTTAGACTTTTGAGTCTATAAATACGTAAACAAGCAGATTGAAGAAAGCTCTCCCTGGCTCGTTGAATCTTCTACACAAGCAAAATATAACTCTTCAAAAACATTCACTGAAATATTCTGAAGTTTTGCAGAGCAGTATTTAAGCCGTCTAAGTGATCTTGAATATCTAAGTATTTCAAGTCTACTGCTCAATAACACTAGCATATAAATAGAGTTTTATATATTTTGATAGAGCGTTGAGCAAATCATTGTATTATTCAGACGCGGTTATGAAATCATTTGTAATAGTTGTGATTCTGTGTGGCTAGGAGTTTAGGCAATCTGTATGGGTGCCTTGTATACTGAAAATTGCAAACCAAGGTCTTCTAGTGTAACCTTCCTGCAAAGGAAGAAGGGGAGACGTAGAGGCGTTTGTGCTTCAAACTTCCAGAAACCATCATTGTGTCATTTACTTTCAGTAATTTACTCCATTGCACTTTGTTTCTGCATTCAGTTAGTTATTCAGAAGCCCGGTGGACACCTTCTGCACTATTCATTGGTTGTCCACTACCTTGCATTAAGTTGATATCCTACCGCAGTACTTAACAGTCTGCTGTATACCGAAGAAAATACAATTTGAGTCAGTGTTTATTCAACACCCCTTCTAAACACTACATTGATCCTAACAAGTGGTATCAGAGCATGTGTTCTCAATTTACAGAATACAAGAATTGATGGACTCATTCAACAAAATTATCATGTTCTCAAAATATGATTATGATGATTAGAGAATTTGTATGCAAGCTCACCTATCTGTACAAGATGATGATATGTGGTGCATTATCATTGACGGACCAATGAAATTTTTGAAGGCGAATCCAGCTACTGGAATTTCAAGTGATGAACCTCAGATAATTGAAAAGACAGATCAATGTGGTCCAACGAAGAGAGAAAGAAAGCAAATCTAGATAATGTGGCTAAGGACATACTGTTCAAAACACTGGACAAGAATATGTTCAGTAAAATAAAGATGTGTTCTACAACCAAAGAGATTTGGGAAAAGATCGCACAACTATGCGAAGGAAACGACCAGACGAAAGAGAACAAGCTATGTTACTTTACAAAAATTTGAGAATATCAAGATGATGTCTGGTGAGACTCTAAATGAATACGATGAAAGAGTTACATGTATTATATAAATTAACTTAATAGCCTTGGAAAAGAGCACTCAAACATAGAGATTTCTCTGAAAGTGCTGAGAGGTCTCCAAGAGAATGGGATGTAAAGACCATAGCCATGAGAGAGTCAAATGATATAAAAAAAAATAGATCTACATGATCTATATGCTGACTTGAAAGCCTATGAGTTTGAACTGGGCATTCGATGTGATGACGAAACCTAGTACCAGTCAACCAATGAAGGCCCTTGCTGCATCAGAGTCCTTGTCTACTACAATAGATATAACTCCTGAAAAAATATGTTATGATGCGTTGGCAATGTTTGTGAAAAAGTTTGGCAAATTCATGAAAAAGAGATAAGACATATCAGTCTTATCCTAGGAAACACAACTCCAAAGACATATCTGATGAGATGATCGTGTGTGTTTCAACTGTCACAAACCAAGACATTTCATCACGGGTTATACCAAACCTAAGAATGATGATAAAAAGAGAAGCTCCAAGGACTATCAGAAGTCCAGAGACAAGAGAAGATCATCTAGAAGGGACAAAGAACAAAAGGTTCTCGTTGCTGATGAGAACAAAAGCAAATGGACTGATTACGACACTGACTCTGAGGAGTCCACTGGATCATCCAGTGAGAACGAAGATGAATGAGTCAACTGCCTCATGGCAAATGATGATACTGAGGTCACAAAATCTAATAATTCTAAATTTTCTTGTGAAGAGCTCACCAATGCATTGTAGGACATGATAAATGATTATCAAACGTTGTACGAGTCCTTTGAGAACTATAAGAGTGAAAATACTAGCCAACAGGAACAACAGACTAGAAAACTTGGCTGTGGATAGCTAGAAATCTTTAAGGCGCGAATCAGTCAACTTGATAGGCTTAGATTTTAAGTGTTTTTAACTGTAATTTCTTCTCATTTTCCGTACTTTTTCTTGGATGATATTATGCTTTTTGGTGTTTATTCGTTTGTTTCAGGAAATTAGATCGGAAGTGGAAGAAATGAACTAATTTGAAGATAACGGGCGAAATCGAGGCGAGAAAGAATTGAAATTGAAGAAGTAAGAATTTCGGAATCTCGATCGATCGAGATTATATCTCGATCGATCGAGCCAGACAGTGCGCTGAGAAGAAAAGGATTTCAAGTCTCGATCGATCGGAACAAATTCTCGATCGATCGAGCTAGGCAGTAACTTCAGAGCTGATTTTTTCAAAGTCTCGATCGATCGGTAGAAAATCTCGATCGATCGAGCGAGGCAGTTTGTTTCAAAGGCTGACATGAACAGTGCACCGATCGATCGGACGGAAATCTCGATCGATCGAGACGCAAATCCGGGAAAATCTTATCTTCCATTTTTGAAATGATTTTTGAGGTATAAAAGGAGAAATCTCTTCCAAATCAGATATATACCATACCAGACGTGAATTAGGTCGAGGAGAAGCAGCCCTAGCCGCCGCCTAATGCCGCCAAAGGAGATTCAATCTCCGTTCTTCATCCAAAGTCGAGCCAATCCATTCCGGAGTGCAAGGAAGGAACAAGAGAAGAAATCACGGTGCAACGCACGGATTCATCCACTGTTTATCGTATTTCTAAACTTTAATTTATTTGATTTTCATTTCCATTTGATGTTTTTGAGGTCGAGAGACAATAAAACTCTTATGTATTTGATTTGATTTAAATCTAGTTTATTTTATTCGAGTTTTAGTTTCGTTGTGTTTGATTATTGATTCAATTGTGTTTGAGCGCATTGATTGCTATTGTTCATCAATTAATTGTTTGTGTAGATCAAAGTCTAGCTAGCTTTGATTGAATCTGAGAGTTATAACCGAGATCGAGAGATAACGTTGTAACACGCTCCATTAATTTATGATGTATGTTATGATTGAGATCGAGAGATGATATCGCATACGTGAGAACTTGGAATCGAGAGATTTAGAGTTATGAGGTTTTGATAATTTATGCAACTTTGAATTAGTAAATAGGTGCACGAGAGTGACTTATTCTAATTTATTGTTAGTTTCTTTACAGCTCGAGAGAGTGTATCGAATAATAGAGAAAACCTTTCACCTTTAGAATCAATTGGTTGATATTTTGAGAATTCAGTTGAATCATTAAAGATAACATAGTTGAATGACAAGCTTGGTAAATTTCTCGAGTGACTTACCTTCGCATATCCGGAACCATTCATTTTATTATTTCTTGTTTATCTGTTGGATGTTAGTTTAGTTTGGTATCAGATAATCACCTTTGTTAATCGTAGGCTAAATATAATTTTATTAATCTTATTTGGTACTTATACGTTAGTCCCTGTGGATTCGACAACCTGTACTTAATTTTCACTATACTAAAACTTGACAACCGTGCACTTGCGGTAGAATCGCTTCACACTATTCTTTGAAATATCTTTTGTTTAAAAATAAAGCGGTCAAGTTTTTGGCGCCGTTGCCGGGGGACTAATCTGTATAATATCATACGAGATTAGTAATTGTAATTTAGCCAATTCTTTTATTATTGCATTTTTGTTTTTCTTTTCTGTTTTCTTTTGTTGATCTTTGTTAATAACTTTGTGTATTTTGTTGTCTCCTTTTGTCTGTTTTGTACAGGTATCGTTTTTCTAGTGCATGCTTAGAAGAGAGGAACCCATTCTCGAGCCTTTCGATCCGGAGATAGAGAGAACTTTACTTAGGCGATTACGAGAAGCTCGAGTGATGGCAGATAATAATGAAGCACAGAATCCAAGATCAATGATGGACTTTGCGCAACCGGCATTTCATGGATCGTTGTCCAGTATTACAAGGCCGACGATTCAAGCGAACAATTTTGAGATCAAGCCGGCGATCATACAAATGATACAGCACTCGATTATGTTTGGGGGAGCGGCCACGGACGACCCGAATAATCACATCTCCAACTTTTTGGAGATTTGTGACACATTCAAACATAATGGCGTCTCCGACGACGCCATCAGGTTAAGACTTTTCCCCTTTTCATTACGAGACAAAGCTAAGGCATGGTTGAATTCACTACCTGCAGGTTCAATAACAACATGGGAGGGGATGACGAAAGCGTTTTTATCAAAGTACTTTCCCCCTTCCAAGACGGCGAAGATGCGGAACGATATCACAACTTTTGGGCAGTTTGACCCTGAGACGTTATATGAAGCGTGGGATCGTTTTAAGGAATTGTTGAGGAGATGCCCACACCATGGTCTACCCATTTGGTTGCAGGTACAAACGTTCTATAACGGTTTATTTTCTTCTAACCGTTCAATGATTGATGCAGCATCTGGGGGATCAATAATGAGAAAGACGCCGGAAGAAGCATATAGCTTGTTGGAGGAAATGGCGTGCAACAGTTACCAGTGGCAGTCAGAGAGGAGCACGCCACAGAAGCCGATGGGAGTCCATCAAGTGGACGAGATCACTGCTCTTTCGGCTCAATTAGAAGCCATGAACCGGAAGATAGACAGCATGGGAGCGGCAGCAATGCACGCCCAAGCTATCTTCTGTGAGCTGTGTGGAGGCGGTCATCCTAGCATCGAGTGTCAGGCAGGTAACCAGTTTAACCAATCTGTTGAGGCTGTGAATTTTGTAGGTAACAGGCCACCCAACAATTCATATTCGAATTATAACCAACCATGGAGGAACCACCCGAATTTGAGGTGGTTGAATCAAGAGAATGTGTTGAACCCACAACCGCAGGCAGGGTTCACACAAAAGCCGAGTATGGAGGAACTTATGGCAAAGCTGATTTCATCGACAGAGGTAAGGATGCAAAATCAAGATGCATCGATCAAAAATTTGGAAGTGCAAATAGGGCAGTTGGCCACGTTGATTTCGGGGAGAACGCAAGGTACACTCCCAAGTGATTCTGTAAAGAATCCAAAGGAGCCATCAAATTGAGAAGACAAGGAGGTGACAGTCCAGCTTGGGACTATAAATTAAGAACTTTCTCTTCCTTCCTCGTATTTTGTTTTAATTCCTTGTGTTAGTTTGTTTTGTTGTTAGTTGTGTTTCTATTTTATCCGTGAATAAGTCCGTGTGTTTTTATTGCAGGTGTGAAAGTAAGAGCAATAAGGATGTAGGCGAGGCAACCAGAGAGAAAGTGTTGAGAGAAAAATTAAATTTCTGTCTTCTGGTGTTGGCGATCGATCGAGACAAAATCTCGATCGATCGCCCAAAGCTGTTAAATTGGGGTTTGAACACTGCCTCGCTCGATCGATCGAAAAATTTTTCCGATCGATCGAGCGAGCGAAAATTTTAAAAAAAAAAAATATAGGGCACCGAAGACAAAGCTGCACTTTACAAAACACCTTCTTTCCTACTCCATAGCAGAACCCTAGTCGCCTCTTCCAAATTTTGCACCAAATCTCATCCTATTGCCATCAATTTCCAATTTACTTCAACTCTTAGAAGTAATATTTGTTCTAATGAGATTTTCATTGCAGATTTGAAGAATTGCAAGGCAAATTGGGTAGAAGTGCATCAAAAAGGGAATTCCAAGCCAAGTGCCAAACTTTTCCAAGATCGGATTTTTAAGCGGTAATTGGTTTCCAATTCTCAAAGATTTTATCTTTTGGTGAAATTTCTTGAATTGTAGTAGAATTGGGTTAGGAAGGATTTAAATTTGGAGGAAGTTTTGTGGTGTTGAAGGGTGTTGGATTTACAGTGTTGTGTGGTGTTAGTTGAATTTAATTGAGTTAGTTGGGCATCATTTAGCAAGAAAATGTCGTCCAGAAAGAGGTCAAAGCAGGCGGAGGCTTCCCAAAAGCAAAAGCAAAAGCAGGCGGAGGCCACTGTTTCTGAGCCAGGGTATGACGAACAGAAGTTTATCAATGCCACAATTGCTGAATTATATCCCACCTATCATAAGAAACCCCTGAGCCGTGAAAGGGGAATGAGCATGGATAAATTGGAATGTCCTGTCATTAGGACAGTACGCCGAAAAGGGTGGTTTCAATTTGTCCAGACACCGATTGATGATGTGGTGCCACTGGTAAGGGAGTTTTACACAAATCTTCGAGTTGTTAGACCACGGCACCAAGTAAGTGTTTATGTTCGAGGGAAGGATGTGTTGGTGGATCGAGCCGCAATCAACAATATTCACTGGATGCCTTTAATTCACAACTGTGCATACCAATCTTTCAAGAATAGCAGGATTGACTACGATGAGATATTGACAGTTATTGGCAAGCCGGGAGTGGATTGGCAAAGGAATGATAAAGCAGAGCCACAATTGGTTCTAAAGAAACATTTGAAGCCAGAGGCCCAAGCATGGTTTTCATTTGTCGCCTCGCGGGTCATGCCATTGACCCACACTTCTGAGGTGACAAAAGACAGAGCGGTCCTGGTATATGCCATCCTCTCAGGGAAGGAAGTGGACTTCGGCGAGATCATCAGTGATCACATTCAAGAGATTGGGAGCAGCCCACCGACCTCCGCACTACCGTTTCCATCCACGATCACTGCTTTATGTCAGCGGTACGGAGTGACATGGGGGGAAGACGAGGATCTACTTCCGCCGAAGACACCGATCATTGTGGACGCTCCACCACCTCCTACGGGCCGACGAAGACCTTCGGACACTACACAAGCTGGAGCATCATCCTCTGCTGCAGAACATACACGTGTTACCAAGATATTCGCCTGGAGCAGCAGAGCATTCACAGCATGCAGCGGGACATTCATAGCATGCAGAGAGCATTGCAGATGGACCATGAGCAGGTAGCTCAGCGTCAGATGGAGTTCATGCACTATCAGAGTGCATGGAACACTGCCATGGCCCAGGGCTTTCCAGGTTTCCAGTTCCCGCCGGAGCCACACTTTGCACCTCATCATCCGCATGCACCTCCACCTTCTGAGTACCCACCATTTCCGCCATATCAGGGCGAGGAGCACCACTACCCAGTCCCCCCCCCCGGAGCATGATGAGGACGACGATCAGTGACGATCGTCGTCATGGTATGTGTCTTTACCTTTGCATTTATTTTTCTTGTTCATTGAGGGCAATTCACATGCTAAGTTTGGGGGGGTTTTTGAGTATTTGTATATATCTTGCTTTTGCACATATTGCTACTTGTCTTGTTATCCTACCTTGCATGACTGCATGATTTTGTGACTGATTCATCCTTGAGCATTACCAACAATTTTTTTTTTATTGATTGAGTTATTCTTGAGAATTGATGAGTTGGATTTGCAACGGTAATACATGATGAAATTAATCCTCATCTAGATAGGAGTCATGGAAATGTTTAACTTGTTTGTATATATCCTTTGTTAACTATATGTCAAAACTGAGGAATAATTTGAGCACTTATTGAGTCATGATTGAGTGAAGTATGTATTGATTAAATTGAAAATTTGTGTTAACTGTGATGAGTCTTGAGTATCTTAGATAACTCTACAGTTTAGTTGAAAGCACTTTGAGGCGAAATTTATAATTAGGAACTAGACTTGGAGATGATTTAGGCGATCTTTGGACCGTTTGAGCCTTTCAAGCTTACCTGTTATACATTATTCCTTAGTGTCCCCTTTTGAGCCTTATTGAAAAAGAATGGTATATGCATTGCATATGATTAGACCCCCATTCGGCATTCTTGGCAAACTCATATTACCCACCTTGGTTTGAGCCTAAAAGAACAATTTTATCCATCCCTAGGAGAGTATAATTAATCCCATTCATTGCACGAAATTGTTATATGCAAATGAGTTCAAAAAGGAACAAAAGAATGAAGAAAGAAAAAGAAAAGATGTAGAGAAAAGCCTTGAAAAGAAAAAATTCAAATAAGACCCAAAGTGGCCAAGGCTAGAAAAAGTTGAAGAGAAGCTCAAAATAGTAAAACTGATTTCATTATACTCTCTTCTTTGAATTCATCCTACCTTTTCTTTGAAGCCGACACCAAAAGGCCTAACGTTATAAGCTTTTAAGACCTTTTGATCCAAGTCTAGGGAATAATTACATTAGTGGAGAAGTGCTGGATAGTAAATTTGTAGAGTAATTCAAAGTAATCTTGACTAGGAGTTGATATGGCACATGTTGATTTTAAAGATATATATGTAACTCATGTTTGACAATAGCACACACGCACGTTCCGATGTTGCGTGTATTGTTTAACTTAGGAGAAATTGCTTCTTGTTAAGTGTTGAATGACTTTTATTGATGTGTAAGTAGGATTTCTGAGTTTTTACGTATGTTGTAAAGATGATTCATGCTTAGTATCGAGTTTAATTTTTCTTTTTGAGCTTATTGCTTGCTCGAGGACGATCAAGTCTAAGTTTGGGGGAGTTGATAGGCTTAGATTTTAAGTGTTTTTAACTGTAATTTCTTCCCATTTTCCGTACTTTTTCCTGGATGATATTATGTTTTTTGGTGTTTATTCGTTTGTTTCAGGAAATTAGATCGGAAGTGGAAGAAATGAACTAATTTGAAGATAACGGGCGAAATCGAGGCGAGAAAGAGTTGAAATTGAAGAAGTAAGAATTTCGGAATCTCGATCGATCGAGATTATATCTTGATCGATCGAGCCAGACAGTGCGCTGAGAAGAAAAGGATTTCAAGTCTCGATCGATCGGAACAAATTCTCGATCGATCGAGCGAGGCAGTAACTTCAGAGCTGATTTTTTCAAAGTCTCGATCGATCGGTAGAAAATCTCGATCGATCGAGCGAGGCAGTAAGTTTCAAAGGCTGACATGAACAGTGCACCGATCGATCGGACGGAAATCTCGATCGATCGAGACGCAAATCCGGGAAAATCTTATCTTCCATTTTTGAAATGATTTTTGAGGTATAAAAGGAGAAATCTCTTCCAAATCAGATATATACCATACCAGACGTGAATTAGGTCGAGGAGAAGCAGCCCTAGCCGCCGCCTAACGCCGCCAAAGGAGATTCAATCTCCGTTCTTCATCCAAAGTCGAGCCAATCCATTCCGGAGTGCAAGGAAGGAACAAGAGAAGAAATCACGGTGCAACGCACGGATTCATCCACTGTTTATCGTATTTCTAAACTTTAATTTATTTGATTTTCATTTCCATTTGATGTTTTTGAGGTCGAGAGACAATAAAACTCTTATGTATTTGATTTGATTTAAATCTAGTTTATTTTATTCGAGTTTTAGTTTCGTTGTGTTTGATTATTGATTCAATTGTGTTTGAGCGCATTGATTGCTATTGTTCATCAATTAATTGTTTGTGTAGATCAAAGTCTAGCTAGCTTTGATTGAATCTGAGAGTTATAACCGAGATCGAGAGATAACGTTGTAACACGCTCCATTAATTTATGATGTATGTTATGATTGAGATCGAGAGATGATATCGCATACGTGAGAACTTGGAATCGAGAGATTTAGAGTTATGAGGTTTTGATAATTTATGCAACTTTGAATTAGTAAATAGGTGCACGAGAGTGACTTATTCTAATTTATTGTTAGTTTCTTTACAGCTCGAGAGAGTATCGAATAATAGAGAAAACCTTTCATCTTTAGAATCAATTGGTTGATATTTTGAGAATTCAGTTGAATCATTAAAGATAACATAGTTGAATGACAAGCTTGGTAAATTTCTCGAGTGACTTACCTTCGCATATCCGGAACCATTCATTTTATTATTTCTTGTTTATCTGTTGGATGTTAGTTTAGTTTGGTATCAGATAATCACCTTTGTTAATCGTAGGCTAAATATAATTTTATTAATCTTATTTGGTACTTATACGTTAGTCCCTGTGGATTAGACAACCCGTACTTAATTTTCACTATACTAAAACTTGACAACCGTGCACTTGCGGTAGAATCGCTTCACACTATTCTTTGAAATATCTTTTGTTTAAAAATAAAGCGGTCACAACTCAAACTTGAAAAGGACAAACTTCAATGCGAAAACCAACAACTCACCGATTTGGTTCACGCATGGAACACTTCAGCAGCTAAGAAGGACAAAATACAATAGTTATTAAGGTCTGCCGGCGACTTTGCTGGTATAGACTATAATGACTATGACTGTAAAAATGATAGCAAGTACTAAGCCATATCTGGAGAAAAGCAAGTTCAAACCAATGAACTTAGTGAGATCCAGCACTGTATGTGACCCAATTGAGTCTAAAATGGAACCTATTAAACCAACATACTTCAAAGAGCAGACTTCACAGGGTATAGGCTTTGTTGACCCAGTAGAGAAGCTGAAGCTAGTACACAAGTCCACTTATGGACACAAGTCTACTGGTCAAACTACTCAACCGGATAAACCCAGCTGGTATCACAATTGTAAGCATGTTCAAATATGATATATGCCCAAGAACAGGAACCAAAGATCGAGACAACATGCATACACGCCCTATCACAATCTTATCATATGCACATCACAAAACACAAGTTCCTCATTTCGTACACATATTTCAGGACACATCTAAAACTCGAATATTCGGGGTGATTCAAGTGTGGGTCTCAAAAGTGCTAATCATGTCTGGACCCATGTAGGATTGGGTACCAATCTTTACATCGCTTAATTGCAGAGATCTAGGATCCATCAAGTTTGGAACTCAGGGTGGTTTGTGGACAGCGGATGTTCTAGACATATGACAGGAAGTGCATGTCTATTGTCTGAGTTAGTAGACTCTACCAGACCAAGAATAACTTTCGGTGACAACTTGAAAGAAGGGTTGAATGCGGTTTAGAGCCAGAAGTCTCGGAAGCACCAGCTGACACCCCTACCGAGCAACATGAGTTAGACCCTGCTATTGCGGACTCTATTGGACCAACCCCTAATGCAGTAGATTCCAAACGCCAAAGATGAATCCATCCAATCTGCTGAGATTCCAACTCAAAACTTTCAAGAAGAAGAGATTGATCCACTTGGAACTCCGCTCCAATGGAAGAAGAACCACCAACCTGAGTTGGTCATAGGTAACCCAACGGCTCCTCTATGAATCAGAGGACAAATGATTAATGAATTTCTTCATGCTGCATTCATGTCTCACATAGAAGCTAAAAAGATAGATGGTGCTATTATAGATCCAAACTGGGTAGATGCAATGCAAGAAGGGCTTAACCAATTTGAGAGAAATAAAGTTTGGCATTTAGTACCACGTCCAACGCATCACACGGTTATAGGTACCAAATGGGTATATAGAATAAACTGGATGAGAGTGGTATTGTAATCAGGAATAGGCAAGATTAATTGCACAAGGATACAGATAGGAAGAGGGAATCGATTTTGACGAGACATTCGCCCCTAAATCCCGACTAGAAGCATCCATATATTCCTTGCATTTGCTGCATTTAGAAAGACTTTAAAGTCTATCAGATGGACATTATGAGTGCTTTACTTAATGGTAAACTCCAAGAAGATGTGTATGTTGAACAATCTCCTGGGTTTACAAACCATCAGCAGCCGTCATATGTTTACAAATTGGACAAAGCTTTGTATAGTCTCAAACAAGCTCTCCGGGCATGGTATGAAACTCTGTCAAAGTATTTGACTGAGCATGACTTTACCATTGGCACGGTAGACAAGACCCTCTTTAAATTTACAAAGGGTGACCATATCTTATTAGTTTAAATTTGATGATATTATTTTTGGCAGTACTAACCCAAAACTTTGAGAGAAATTTTCTAAGATCACGCATGATTAGTTGAGATGAGCATGATGGGAGAACTATCATTCTTTTTAGGATTGCAAGTAAAGCAGTCTGCTGAAGGGATATTCATCAACCAGTCGAAGTATACAAAGGAACTACTAAAGAAGTATGGTATGAGTACTAGTTTAGTAGCAGCCACTCCCATGAGCTCATCTGTTAAACTATATTTAGACAAAGCAGAAATACCAGTAGAGGTAATCATGTATCACGATATTATTGGTTCTTTACTTTATTTGACATCCAGCAGACCTGAATCATGTTTGTTGTATGTGTGTGCTCGCTTTCAAGCTAATCCTAAGAAATCACATTACACCGCTGCTAAGAGGATCCTTAAATACTTAAAAGGAGCTGAAAATATTGGCCTCTGGTATCCCAATTATTCTACGTTTAATTTAATTGGATATTCAGATACTGATTATGTAGGTTGTAAGATTGATAGAAAGAGCACCAGTGGATCATGTCAATTTCTTGGAGATATGTTGATATCATGGTTTAGCAAGAAGCAGACATCCATAGCAACGTCTACTGCAGAAGCAGAGTACTTTGCTGCTGGAAGCTGCTGCGCTCAATTGTTGTGGATTCAACAGCAGTTGAGAAACTATAAATTGAGTCCACTGAGGCACAAATATTTTGTGATAATACATATGTTATAACTATCACATACAATCCAGTTCTTCATTCTCGGACCAAGCACATTTTTCATCACCACATCCAAGATCACGTAATTAAAAAGAAAATTCGGATGGAATATATATCTACCGAACAACAAGCAGCATACATCTTCACAAAACCCTACCGAACTCTTAAGTTTTCGTATTTTTGCAATATACTTGGCTTAGTTGATATAACCAAGTGATTCTCATGGTTTAAATTTTCTTCTATGCTTAATTGAGGGGAATTACATTTGAGTTATTGCATGAATTTAGGGGGAATATTATTTGATGGGGAATTTATATGCTTTCTGAAAGTTTACGGATGCTAAGCTGGTAAGACAATTGTTTACTGCAGTATAGTTCGCTACTCAACCAGTAGACCCTACATACCAATAGACATTACCATATATGCTGGCTATTGGTAAACTTCCTTAATTATTAACCAATTGGGATGTCGGATTTCAAACGATTGTTATTCATTAAGTTCAATTAATTTGGTCCCGTTTAAATCGTATCCCTTCTTTCTAATTCAAAATTTATTTTTGCCTAGATGGGCGACACGTGTCCATGTATCCTTTCATCTACAGTACGATGTTACATCTCCCATTCGTCTTCAACCGCCATTATGTTTTTAAACTCATAACTTTCACCTTTCTACAGTTTACTGCGGTAACATATCTTCGAGCTAATTTCAGAAAAAAATTCTCAGAGTTCTTGTTCAAATCTACAACTATCACTATGTCAAAGACAAGTCAACCTAGTTTCATCAGCAACGCTCTACATGTTGATTTTCAATAAGTCGGCATAATTCATGATGATGAACTGAAAGGAGTTTTCAGGAGTTTGAAAACTCGGGAATTTTATTAAACCTTACTCCAATCTACTACAAAGATGCACTGACTGAGTTTTATGCATCGACAAGAGTGGTCAATAACACGGTTGTCGCATATATGTCTGGGAAGCAAGTGACCATCACTCCAGATGAGTTCACTTCATTACTGTGTCTTCCCAATGAAGGCCCGACTGATCTATCTACTATCTCCATTACCATCAGAGAGGATATGAGCATGTTATTTTTTGAGTCTGGACACCAGCTGATCCCACCCTTCAAGAAAATTTTGGTAAACAATCACTACCGGTTTTTGGCAGATATCATTGCCAAGGGTTTGGTGTGCAAGGTATGTTCCATCGACATCATTAACCCTGAGAAGTTTGAAGTAATGTGTGCTATTGTCAAAGGTTTGGAGGTTAACTGGTTTGTGATTCTTTTTAAATTACTGACTGAAATGATTGAGTCAGTAAAAGATCACACATGCTTTGCTCTCCCACTCAGTCACATCTTCGAGAGCTTGGGAGTACCAGGAGGTGGAGTCACTCATCTGCATCACACTGGGCTCATCAATGCCAAATACCCAGTGATGCACAGAAGACCAGTGAGCGGGGAAGGAGCCCCATACAGGAAGACTTTCACAAATAGGAATAAGCATCAAGTGGTGTGTGACTCTGAGCAAACTATTTTTGAATCAACTGAGTCTGCTCCTCCCCCACCACCACCTAAAAGGACTAGAACAATCAAGAGAAGGCCAGTTACTTCATCAGAGAACCCTTCAGTCACTGAGGTAACTATTGCAACCACAGTCGTCTCTGCTGTTCCAATTTCATTGTTACCACCAATGATGGATACTGGAGTCCTTTCAAAGATGGTTGAATCCATTTTGGATGAACCAGAGGCTTCAGAGGTTGAGCCTACAGGATCTCTAGAGCCATTTTCTCCATTTTGGATATCCCTCCTACTGTATGTGTAACGACAACCACTGCCTATGATGCCTTGTCCACTGATGTACTGGACATTTCCTATGCAAATGAACTCACCTTGTCGAAACCTACAGGTGCGGAGAGTAGTATTGTGGAAACAGTACCAGAGTCTACTGCAAGCTGTCCAGCTGTTGTCCCTACTGTTGTTGTCTCCAACAAAACCTTTGCTGCGGTAATTCCTATGAGTTCCATTATTCCCAGAGGACGGCCGGGATCTTTTTATTGAGTTTAATGACACCCAAGACAAGTTGTACTTACTTTTTTCCTCTTTACACTCCTGCTGGGAAAGGAAAGAATCAAATGGAAGCATCAACTTCCGTAGTAGTCACAGAGATCAACCTGGTACTTGAAGAAGTTGAGATGCTTGTCCAAGAGCAAATGATGATATTTGATAATTGGGTTAAGACCCGGATCAAGACAAGTCTCAACAACTTCATCAACATTTTGAAGCAGACCAAGAAGGATGAAAATGGCATCCTTGAGTTTCTTCAGACCTTTGATGTTGAAGAGGGTCTGCACCAACAAGAGGTCTACCGCATCATGCATTATATCAGCGGACTAGACAAATTGGTAAGAACAAAACATGAAGAGTTTGATCCAAATTCAGGCATATCTACCCATGATGTAGCATATCTATGTTTTTTAGAAGCCCGCCTCAATCTTGCCCAAAAGACTCTTCATGACATCAAGATCGGGCTGGGACTTCCTTCCAATTCTTATCAAGTCAATATAGATAAAATGGACTTAGTTGAAAGTCAACAGGTTGAGTGTTCTCCAGTCGAGCTCCCTCACGTCCAACAACCTACTTTAGTCCCAGCATATCAAACCGAGTATGCTGGTGAACTATCCCTTGTATCTTGTTTCCCACCTTTCTCTCCTAATCAACATCCAACCCTGCCGGATGTTGATTCCTTAAACCTGGACACAACCATTCAGTTGGTAGTGAATGAAGTCACACTCGCTTCATAGGATGATGACTCTACTGATACAATGATTGTTTCCACTAATGCCCTAACCATTATACCCTCAACCATCTCTAACACTGAACCAATACAATACCTGGTTGAACCTACTTTAGCCCCATTTCTCTCCTCACCATTGATAGAACCTACTCAAATCACCATTGACTAGCCATATTCCCACAACCATCATCTCATCAATCCCCATCTAATAATAGCCTGGAAGTATCTGTTGAGGTCCTTCCTGTTGGTAATAATATTTATGAAGATTCTAAACCCGACCTTATTGTGTCTGTTGCTGATCAATTTCTTGACTTTCCTGACATGGAAGTTGAAGATATTCCACTCTCTGTTACTGATAAGTTGGCCAATATGACGAAGATCATTTCCCAACTTGCTGGAGAAGTCCAACATCTTAATCATGAAGAAAGAGATACGTTTTCCATCGTTAGTAACTACAAGAAGCACGTCAACTTTCAGTTCACGCAACTCAATCAGGATATCCAACATATTTCTGAAAAGGTCACCATATTTCATAAATTTGTTGTGGATACTTCTGCAGATTACTTATCCAAACTTGACGAAACAAAAGTAGAACTAAGTCAGCAGACCGAGACGATGCATTCTGCTACCAAGTTGGAACTGGGCGAAAAGATTGAACACATGCATGTTGTTTTCTCAGACCAGCTGACCAACATGCAAGCAGCTTTTGCCTCTCAAATATCTTATTTACATCAAATAATACAGAGTGCTGGACCCAATCGACCTACTCAAGGCTAGACCAGCTAACCAACTTCAACCAGCAGATCCCAACCAACTCATTGATTCCTCCACTTGTCGAGATCAATCCAGTCAGCAGAGATATCACACCCACCAGAGGATACAAACTCCAAGGCAATCAACAAGCTCAATCTAGAAACTTTTGACCGTCACGGCCTTGTTTGGACGATCCAGAAAAGCAGTAACCATAGCTTTAGAAGAACTACAAAATACAAAAAATAAATTCTAAGTTATCGTATTTCTTCCAAGCTGCTTGTCTTCCCCTTTTTGTCATCACAATCTTCTCTACCGTTTCAGATTCAGACTTGGCAATAAGAATAAGACCATGTCCTGTAATAAAGTGCAAGAACTATGCAGAAGAGGATTAGATAAGTAATCAACCCATGTCGGGTTGAATTGGATAAGTAATAAACCTATGTAAAGGATCGCAGAAAGCTGAAGTAATTTGAACTTAAAGCAAAATTTAGGCATAGTATAGTGATCTATGAATCAAATTAGAAAATGTGAGAAATTAGTGCAGTGAAGATGAAATTTATAGCCCATTGGTGGCATAGTTATCTACCTTGGATTGATATGACACATCGAAGAGTGTCACTCAATTCTGAATGTAAATCAGGATTGCTATTCTCTACTGTTGTCATATATTTCTTATCAGGTATATATACTGCTCAATGTTCAAGCTAAAGACTTACTGCCAAATTTTGTTATCACCAAAAAAGGGAAACTGTTGGAAACATATTTCTAAGTTTTGGTGATAACAAACATCTATCGCGTGAAGAGCCTGATGCATCATTATCAAAGAATCCTACTGATGAGAAGCCTACTGACTTACTCTACAAAGATCTTCCGGAAGAAATAGTCTACTACTTCAATCATCGTCTACCGGATGCAAAGAATAGAAATCTACCGGATGACAAGAATAGAAGGCTACTGGATCAGATCAAAGTCCACTGGCGAGTCAACTAGCGAGTTATCTTAAAGAAACCAACAGGCGTTTGAGAATACTTATTCCAGAAGACTAAGTCATTAAAGAGAAAGCCAGTAGACATTAGAGGGCAATAGGACAAAAAGCGCAAACTCATTCTGACATATAGTACAAACAGAGCGCCGCATTACCATATCAGCGCCACCAATCTTGTCAGAATAAACTAGCCGTTGTGGACGAGATTGGAAAAAAGACAAAAAGAATTTTGACGTAAATCAGGAAGCTGATTTCAATCATTCTTTCCATTTGAAGAATAGTTGCCATTAGACTTTCGCGTCTATAAATACGTCAACAAGCAGATTGAAGAAAACTCTCACTGACTCGTTGAATCTTCTACACAAGAAAAACAAAACTCTTCAAAAACATTCACTGAAATATTCTGAAGTTTTGTAGAGCATCATCTAAGCCTTCTAAGTGATCTTGAATATCTAAGTATTCAAATCTACTACTCAAGAACACTCACATATAAACAGAGTTTAATATATTTTGAGATAGTGTTGAGAAAATCATTGTATTACTCAGACGTGGTTCTAAAATTATTTGTAGTAGTTGTGATCTGTGTGGCTAGAAATTTAGGCAATCTTTGTTGGTGCCTAAGTAGGTTGTATACTGAAAAGTATAAACCAAATTCTTCTATTCCTGCAAAGGAAGAAGTGGAGATATAGAAGTGTTTGTACTTTGAACTTCCAGAAACAATCCTTGTGTCATTTACTTTCAGTAATTTACTTTACTGCACTTTGTCTGCCTTCAGTTAGTTATTCACAAGCCCGGTGGAAACCTTCCATGCTATTCATTAGTTGTCCACTGCCTTGCATTAAATTGATACCCTACCACAGTACTTAACAGTCTGCTGTATACCGAAGAAAATACAATTTGGGTCAGTGTTTATTCAACCCCCTTCTAAACACTATCTTGATCCTAACAAATATAATGATTCAATTAGTGGTCAGTTGATTGAATGATTCAGATCACGAAAACAAAAATAAACTATATGAAAACCAAAACATATTAATTAATCAATCAAAAACATAGACTCAAGTCAAGCTTTACCATTCCTCTAGAAAATAAGAATTAGTTCATGATAAACAAAGAAAATAACAAAACATGTTCTTAAACAACATCAAATTCAAGAGAAGAATTAAGCAAACGAATAAGAAGAAGCTTCTCCATCCCCGGTTTCCATCATCTTTGTCTCCATCTTCAAAATCATTCGCTCTTGGTTGATCCAGTCGTTGTAGCTATTGTCTCCTCTAAACCCTAGATCAAAAGTCTGATAAAAGTCCCCTCTTATGGTAGAACATTCGAATATATCAAGTTAATCGCGTAATCGCGCCTCCTAAGTTTCGTAGAAGTGCCTCACTTTCGTCCCAAAGATGTGACTTCCCACGTGCCATGCATGAACACGCTGAAAGTTTAGCATGAAAGTATGATCCGTTAAAAAAAAATGCAATTGACTTAGCTTAGGTGCATTCACACTGATCATCAGGCATGAACACGCTGCTACTGTAACATGCTACAATAACTTTTTTTTTTATGGTTGGACCTTTAAACCTTTGAACCACTTTTCATCTTTAAATCACCTTTAAACTCTTTTAATTCCTGAAAACTTTTATTTACCTGAAATCCTACAAAAGACACAACAAACACCAAACGCATACATCTGTTCGAAAACCAAAATAAAAGCAAAGCAAAAACATAAGTGCCAAAATGCACTTATCAAATCCCCCAAAAACTTTTGGTGGTCCCAAACAAAATAAAATAAGAAAAAGAGTAAAGAAAAAATGAAAACAAACCACTGACTCAAGTCGTGAGATGATTTAATTGGAAAGTAGGCCTCAGAGATCAATGGTCTAAGCTTTCAAGTTGAGTATCTATTCCACCATACTCAAGAGCTCTCATGTGTGTGCTACCAGTTCCATCTAACCATTCTAATACCAGGATAAATTTATGCAAACTATTTACAAACTCATGCGATGTACTCATTTTTCATATAACTTTTTACCAAAAGAGACCCACACTCTCACATATCAATAGGACTTTTCAGGTAACTTTTGGTTCATTGCATTGCCCAGATAAAAGTAATAAATAAATCAAGTAATATCAAACATGGACAACCACCAAGGCAATGATGTTTGTGTGAAATTATCAAAATTTCACATACTCATTATATGCGTTTCTCGAGAGTCCATTGGCATAACCCTCATAACTTTATCTACTAGTATGTTGGATGAACGTGGCCCAGTCAATAGGTCTTTATAAGTTTGTAACATAAGCCAGCGGCTGATGGTTTCAAAAAGTGATAGGAAATTCAAAACAAGAGAGTAAGTCAAATACAACGATGTTGCACACTCTTATCTCAACTTTCAGTTATTTTCTATTGATAATTCATCATTTTTTTTTCACCCTCCTCTCTCATTCATCATCATCATTCCCCTTATTTTTTAAATTTTGTTCATTCGCTATTTCTTCCCCTCTTCAATTTAATTTTTTTCTATGCATTCTCGTTCTATTTCTTCTATTATCCCCTTCTATTTTTTTTCATAATTACAAACATTAGAGATTTTGGAGATTTTAAAGCACATAAGACTTACTCTCTTGATGGTAGAAATAGTGTATAGGTTGTAAACAATGTGGTTGATGTGTGATTTTGAAATGATGCCGAATGGGGTTAATCATGTGGTTTTTCATAGGCCATTCGTTTTTTTTCAATAAGCTCAAATGGGTTAATAGAGATAAAATGATATCATTTGGTGGCTCAAAAAGCTCACATGGATCAAAAATGCCCAAAACAATTCCAAAAACAAAATGCCCAAAACAATTCCAAAAACAATCTAAATCTTTTTGTGTTTGTGTGAAATCCGCTTTTACCATCAACTTTAATCAAATGAGTTATAAAGTTCACTAATTTGTTCAGAAACACAAAATTCGCATAAATTTTCTTTAGGCATCAAATCAATCAAATGGTCATGGTTTCAAGTGCTCAAGTACGTGAGAAACTCAAAAACAAAGTGAAATAAATACAAAAATCGATCACTTAGACATTTACACAAAAAAGTTTATATTTTCACAAGTCAATCTCAACCTTCATCATTGGCCTCAACAAAAAACAATAAGACTCCAACATAACACAATATATATATATATATATATATATATATATATATATATATATATATATATATATATGAACAACTAAAATAAAAACTAAACCTTTAAGCAGGAATCCAGGAAACAAAAACTATCTTCAAAACTTGAATCAGCCCCCAAACTTAACATTGTGCATTGTACTCAATGTGCATTTGAATGCATAAACGTGTAACAAGGGATAACACACATACATGTGACGACTATCGTCAAGAATCATTGTCATTTTCATCCTCATCGGAGAACAATTGGAAGGTGATGATAGGAGCTGAGAATCAATAGAGACCTGTAAAAAGAAAGTAATGATAAAATAACTCTGATTAAGACATGCAACTATAAATTTGAATTATGACTAACACAAACTAAAATAAAACGGAAAAATGATAAAACATGGATTGCCTCCAAAGAAGCGTTTTGTATAAAATCATCAGCCTGACTATGCATCATTTTATCCATTTGACGCTCATTATTTGGATGATTTTTGCATTTCCTTAAGCCTCCAAACTTGCTTGATTCTTTCTCTCTTATTCTTAAACTTCTTGACTAACCTTGTTAGGATCGGACGAGAGTGTTTAGAGGGGGGTGAATGAACACTCCTCTAAAAATTAATTCTTATTGATTTGACTCAGGTTAGTAAATGAAATCTGTTTCTTAACCAGTACTTAAGCAAAACAGACCACTGAAATGAAAGTGCGGAAATGGTCTGTTCTTAGCGAGTAAGAACGGTTGATGGCTATGCAATGCAAGATAGTGCAAAATGTAAGTAGACGATTATGTTTCTGGAAGTTCGAAGGCAAATCCTTCTACGTCTCCCCTTCTTCCAATCAAGGAAGGATTCACTAGAAGAATTTGAGTAATACAACTTTTGTACAACCCCGATTCAGCTGGATTTACCCCACTACCAGACTGAAACTCATAGTCTCTCAATCTATTCAGACACTATCTGTCTGACAGTTACAAAGGGATCACTCTTCTATCTTAGAACAAAATACAATTGAAAGAGTGGTTTAATCTAATCACAAATGATCCTTAAGTGATCAAATAAAACGATAAGCAGTGCTTCTAATATTGAGCATATCGATAAGTTGAAATCTTCCGATGATAGCGTTCTGCTCAACTGAATGCTCGATAAAGTTGATTGATCTTTTTATGCGTTTTTGAATCTCTTGTGTCTCATCCTCTATTTGAGCTTTTGAAGTTGCACCTATATATAATCGTCTCTGCCAACGACAATATTTCCTTTTGTGTACAACTCTATACTTTGGTCAATATCTGAACAAGCTGCAGTCTTCTACTTTAGATACTTTCCCTTCTGGTATGTTCTTTCGGCGCTTGTCAGATAGACTCTCCTTTGTCTATTTACCATTTAAGGTAATCTTCAGTCCTTGGTCTTGTTCATCATTAAATGCACCATTAAATGCTTCAATAAATAGTTAATTATCCGGACTGAAGAACGAAGCTTACTAACTTCGCATGTTCTGATCTGATCTGCATCGAGCTGGTCTGGTCTGATCTTGTTGATAGATCTGGATCTGCGTAGATCTGGTCAGTCTGATTTACACCGATCAGGTCTGTTTTGAGATAGACTTTATTAGTCTGATCTGTTTTGTCATAGGCTCGATCGATCTGGTCTGTTTTGTCATCTTTAAAATCCGAAACTAACAAATTCCTCCTTTTGATGATGAAAAAACCTAGAACCTTTATTTTTATTCTCCTTATTCTTGTGGGAGTTAAGTTCAAAATAAATGAACTAACTGAACACTTTAGTGTTTGAAGGAGTTAAGATCGATTGAGTCTCTTAATTCAAAATAAATGAACAGACTGAGAAAATGAGACTTTTATAAACACTTTGATGAATACATTAACTGATATTCATTACAAGTAATTTGTTTATTTCTCGGCTGAGCTCTTATTTATTTCCTCGGCTGAGCTGACTTCTTTTCCCCTTTTTGGCATCAGCAAACTCTTGAAGAAATTCGACTATCTGCGTAAGCTGAGCACACATAGAATCTAGACGATTATCTTGCGTGAGAAGGGATTTTGCAAATGCGATCTTGACTTCTGAAGCCAGCTCAATCTGTTCTTTTCGCAGACTAGCCTTGTAAGCTGCTTGTTGGGAGAACAGACTGTTCAGACCAAGCTGGATCGTATTGATGCTCGACATCATTTTGTCCTTAAATGAGTCAAACTTCAGAGATGAAGTCCGCTGACTTTGATGAACTTCTCTCACTCGTTGGGAGAGAAAGAGAAAGTTATCAGATAAGTCTCGTGGGGACTTGGCGATTGATGGAGCATCATCAAGATAGGCTGAGACTTCCTCAGTAGGTTGCACGACCAGTTCTGTCCCTTTTGCAGTAGAGTCTTAGGGTTGTGCGAGGTCGAGCTTTGGCGCAAAAACTTGTAAAAAGACTGAGGTAGCTGGCACATCAGACTTGCTTTGTTCGGATCGGATCAGCTCGCTGAGTCCCGCAGAAAATAGATTCAAAAATTCAAGGTCTGCAGCAGCCTGCTCTGCTTGGACTGGTGAGCTTGCTTTGGAAAGAGGAGGAGTGATTGATTTGGCAGGTTCCTCCCGGTTTAAGTCTTTAATAATTTCAGACACTGCGCGTCCCACATCAACTATATCTTCTATGATAGCATTCTTTGGGACGGCTGAAGTGCTGATCTGAACATTAGAGCTTGAGGGTGCAAAGGGAAGAAAGATGGTAGGAGGCTCCAATAATACTTCCCTGTCCTCATCCTCTGCAGCAGACGGAGCATTAGGAAGTGGCTGCTCCGCTGTCTCAATAATTGGTGGCTCAAAACTTTGCTCTGCCACAGTCTGGCTAGCTGTTAGGTGATCCGGATTGGGAGGCGGAGTTGAAATATCGAGCCTCTGGCGATGTATGCGAACATCCATATGGAGAGTGAGAATGTCCATCTTCAGCTGAGCTATGACCGCGCCGTCATCCTTGGCAGTCGGACTGGTGACATCAAAATTTGCCTTCTTGGCTTGGATAAGTAGATTGGCAAGCCTCAATCTGTGTTTTGCCCAGAACAGCTCCTTGCGATGCACCGCAATGCAAACATCATCAGTTTCTGTGCCTTTCAAGACTTCTTGTTCCATCTTGTGCAGCCGCTTGAGTTTGCCAAAGAACAGACTGAAGTGATTGACCATTCTGTACTCGACCACCATTCATCGAATACGACGGTAAGTTCCTGTACTTTGTCTTCTATATCTTCCATGGCAATATCAATGGCTGTTTGAGCAGCTGATTTGGGCTTGGGAGATGCAGACTCTGTCACAATGGCTTTGCCCTTCCCAGCAACATACGAGGGCTTAATCCAAGATTGGGTGTAGTCACCCAGTTCTTTGATTACAATTCCCTTGACAGCAGGGATATTGGAGGGGACTCGGGTCACAACCTTGGATATAGTGGGTGGAACTTTGGATGGTTGGGCTTTGGATGGTTGAGGTGGAGCTTGGGATTTTGGGGGTGGAGCTTGGGATACAGTGGTTGCTTTGGTTGAAGGAAAGATAGTTATGGGTTGGGTTCGTGGCTTCTTCGGTAGAGGTTTGGCGGGGGATGAAGTGGTAGAAGCAGACTGAGTTTCATCGGAGTCAGTCTGGACTACCAGCTTGCGCTTGGCCCTGATTATCTTCATCTCCGCTGCCTGTTCTACACCAACCTCCATTTTCATAGTCGGAACATCCTTAGGAGTTGGCGGAGCACTTTTGGATCTTACCAAAGCCAGTCCTTTAGGATTGATGACCTTGAATGGACTGAGTGTTGAATCTTTCCCCAGCTCGACATTTAAAGACTCCAGCAGCTTGCTCAGAGGAACGGCAAAACCGACAGCCTGTTTTGCTGAGGTGATTGTGTCTAACAGAACTCCAAACAAGATGGAGGATCGGTTCACCTTTTGGCCAAAATGTATGGCTGCATTGCTCCAAATTTCTCAGACGTCACAGCATCAAAGCTCCCAGCTTTGATTAGCAGCGCCTTTCCGATGATGTCATTGAGCACTTGAAAGTGGAAAAACATCTCCTTCTTTTTGAATGACGACCTGAGGGTAAGTCCGAAGACTGATAATCGGCACTGAAATTCTTCCATAGTGGTTCTGGACAAGTGAGAAAAATCTGACATTCTGGATGTAGGAAGTCCAAACGTCTCTGTAAGCGTCGCCTGAGAGATTTCAATAGATTTGCCTTTGATGGAGGAGGAGATGTATGCCTTGTGGGAAACGGCGTTGGAGAAAAGCTCTCTAATCTCCGATACATTTATCACCGTGCCACATTCCAGAAATTTCCTCAATCCTGAAGTTTCCAAGGATTTGAACATGGTCACCATATCTGGGTCTTCGGTCCTGTAGATTGCTTCAAACTCAACAGACAGAGAGTTGTGAGGTATAATTGCCATTTGAGTGATTGTAAGGTAAGTAAGAAGGACAGAAATATATTGAAGAGAGATAATCAGACTGCAGTAATTTGTAAAAAGTGAAAAGTCTAAATGAAATGTACAGCCTGATAAATAGGAGATGACAGACACGTGTCGGTATCTCGATGACTGAAATTTAAGTTTTAACGGTCAGGATGTATGTACAGTAAGACGGTTAAAGTTAGATAAGTCCGGGCTATTTTAATATTATTATGTTAAAGATGTATAGTGTCTTGAAACAGATCACAGGATAATATCAGATCGATAGAAATCGGTCTGAAAGTCAAGACCGGTCTGTATCTTTCTGACCATTGTATTATCGATCTGTGCTAACACTAAATAAAAAAAAACAAAATAAAGCAAGCGTCAAATATATTAAGATAAATCTATTAAACCAAGAATTTGACAAAAATAATTAAACTTAGCATCGGGGAGTGGTTTAGTGAAGATATCTGTAGCCTGTTGGTCTGTTGGGATGTACTCGATCCGAATCTCTTTTTTGCCAACATGATCTCGAATAAAATGATGTCTGATATCAATATGTTTAGTTCGAGAGTGCAAGACTGGATTATATGTGATAGCAATTGCACTTGTGTTGTCGCAGAAGATTGGTGACTCAGCAGCTTGAATGCCATAGTCTCTGAGCTGATGTTGAACCAAGAGCAATTGAGCGCAACAGCTTCCAACGTTGAGATTTCTGCCTCACCTGTGGATGTGGCAATTGATGTTTGCTTCTTGCTAAACCATGAGATCAATCTTTCATCTAGGAATTGACAAGTCCCACTGGTGCTCTTGCGATCGATCTTGCATCTTGCGTAGTCAGCATCTGAATATCCAATTAGGTTAAAATTCGGATCTTTGGGATACCAGAGACCAACATTATGAGATCCTTTCAAGTACTTAAGAATACGCTTAGCAGCAATGATGTGGGATTGCTTAGGATCAAATTCAAATCTAGCACACATGCAGATGAAAAACATAATATCAGGCCGGCTCGCTGTAAGATATAACAGCAATCCGATCAGACCTCGATACATTGTTACCTCAACTGTTTCTAGCTTGATGATGGACTCATTGGAGTTGAAGCAGTTGAACAAGTTTCCATTCCAAATCTTTTGAGTAGCTCCTTGGTGTACTTGGTTTGATTGATGAATATTCCATTGCTGAGCTGTTTGACTTGTAGACCCAGGAAGAAACACAATTCTCCCATCATACTCATCTCAAACTGTCCCTGCATTAACTTAGAGAACTTCTCGCAAAGCTTGGGGTTAGTTGATCCAAAAATAATACCAGGCTCTTGGAGCTTCCATACACTGCTTTATTCAGTAAGTATACGTGATCTGGAAACTGTAAGTAATCCAACGAGCATACAACGCAGCAGAATAATAAAATTTGGATTACTAAAACCGCGGATCTATACAAAGGGTTCATATCGGAATAGAGATAATAAAGAGTCTCACCCTTGTAGCGTGTTTGATGTAGAAACGATGCCAAGTCACGAGTCACGAGCAACACCTCCAAGATCTTGCCTCTACGGTATCCACACGATCAAATCGAACAAGGGACGTTCAAGAACAAGTTGCTAGACTTATTCTTGAACCAAAACCGAACTCACGGTTCAAAACCGATAAACGGCGGCCAATCAAAACTCACAACTCACGGCGGCGGCGAGAGTGACGTTCAACTTGAGAGGCGGCTGAGAGCTCTTAGGTTTAGTGATTGTGATATAAAGGATTAATTACAATTAATCATCTTGTTATCAAATTATATATGATTTAATTAAAGGCTTTCACAAAGCCTCATGGGCCCAAACCCATGATTTAATTAAATCCTTATAATCATGTAATTAAGACTCTTCTTAATTAATTAATTCATCCAATGAATTTAATTCCCTTTATCGATTTAATCTTTTGTGCAACCCGATAGGATCTTGTAATGTTGGCAGTGACAAAATCTCATTTTACGTCACAAGCAATGAGCGGTATCTAGCAACACATCAAGGCTACCCAAATTACAAGAATGTCTTTGACTCGACATAACCTTAGAACTTGTGATATATTTACCATGTAACTTAATCCATTTGTCCAAGTGTTTAGATTGAACACGAGTCATGGAATAGTCATACTCGTATATTCAATCTCTATTTCTTGATCCCCAAGTAGAACTAGAATAAACGAATAAGCTCGATATCACATATCGACTCATTCGAGCATGGCCATGCATTTTAGTCTTACTTGATCAAGGGCCCAAACACTTCTCCTGTTATATAGGAGGGACAAATCCTATCTTGATCAATCAACATCCCTCTACATAATTCGTAGTGTATCCAATAGTTGCCTTTATAGTTTACCCTGTTACAGGTAACGTTTGACAATATCAAGATACATAACTCCTTATGTTGGGATCTCTGATGATCTCAAGTCGTAAGGATTACATACATTATTATCACTATGAGAATTGCTTATGACACTCATATAACTATCCATGTAGCATTCTCATGGTGGGTCTGTCCAGTACATTGTTCTCTAACATGTACCCATGTGTTGATTTGATATCTCATATCCATGAACAATTCATCAATCAAAACATACTAGTCTCAATGTATTATCATTATTCTTATTTATGATAATACTTGACTAGGGACAATCTTTAAGAATAATACAATATTATTCAAAGGACATTAACTTATATATCAATTCATATTGCACAGATATTCGAGTAATATATAATAATGATTTGCCATTTATAAAATCATAATACATTGTATGTCATAAACAATCATCTAATGACTTGTCTTATGGCATATCCCAACAGAAACGAGTAATTATGAAATCCAGGAGGTTGTTCAATGTAGACTTCCTCCTGAAGTTTGCCATTTAGAAATGTACTCTTCACGTCCATTTGATATACCTTGAAATCTTTAAAAGCAGCATATGCAAGAAAGATTCGAATGGCTTCTAGTATGGCAACTGGTGCAAAGGATTCATCAAAGTCGATTCCTTCTTCTTGTCTGAAACCTTGTGCAACCAATCTGGCCTTGTTTCGACTACTATGTCATTTGCATCTAGCTTGTTTCTGAAGACCCATCTGGTTCCAATAACAGGCTGATCACTTGGTCTGGGAGTTAAACTCCACACCTGATTCTGTTCAAATTGGTTGAGCTCTTCTTGCATAGCCTCTATCCAGTTATAGTCGGCTAGAGCTTCGTCAGTCTGTTTTGGTTCCAGATTAGATATGAATGCAGCGTGAGTGAAGTCATCCATCATCTGTCCTCTGGTTCTTATAGGTGCAGATGGACTTCCAATCACGAGATCAGGGGGATGTCTCTTAGTCCAGCGGTAGTTTGGTTCGAGAACATCTGGTCCTGATGGAGAAACAGTATTGACATTGTCAGCATCTGTCTTAACATTAGAGTTCATGACCTCCGGATCAGCGATATCAACTCGATCTTGTATAACTTCAGTGCCTTGATCCGGTGTGTCTGGTACTTCACGTTCCGATAGATTGTCTTTTGATCTGTTAACTGCAATCTCATCATCACTGTTAGCTTCGAGATGGATATTTTCCATCTGATTTTGAATTAATTCCTTGTGGTTCTTAATACACGGTGATTCATCAAAAACTACATGAACTGACTCTTCTATAGTCAAGGTTCAATTATTGAAAACACGAAATGCTGTACTAACAGATGGATATCCTAAGAATATTTCATTAACATACTTAGCTTCGAATGTGGTAAGATGATTCTTACCATTGTTATGGACATAACATTTGCATCCGAATACAATAAAATAACAGATAGTCGATCTGTTACATGTCCATACTTCATATGATGTTAAGTTTAACTTCTTGTTAATCATAGACCGTGTATAGCATGCAGAATTGATAGCCTCTGCCCAGAACTTTTGAGATATACAAGAGTCAGCAAGCATTGTCTATGCTGCTTCTTTAAGCGTTCTGTTCCGTCGTTCTGCAACTCCATTTTGTTGAGGTGTTCGAGCTGCTGAGAATTCATGCTTAATTCATTGGTCTTCTAGAAAGGATTCAAGATTCTGGTTTGAAAATTCAGTGCCCTTGTCACTTCGAATCCTGTCTATACCAGATGATTTTTCGTTCTGAACGCGCTTCAGCAGCTTGATCAATTTTGGGCTGGTCTGATCTTTACTGCTCAAAAATATAGTCCATGTAAAACACGAGTAATCATCAATAATAACAAGAGTATACCGCATTTCCCCTAAACTTGTTATTGGTATGGGACCAAACAAGTCCATATGCAATAATTCTAAACAACGTGAGGAGGATTTGGCATTCTTGTTCTTGAAGGATGATCTGATCTGTTTGCCCATTTGGCAAGCTTCACAGATCTTATCCTTAGCAAAGTCGATCTTGGGCAGACCGATAACTAAATCATGTTTACACAGGATAGAAATAGTCTTGAAGTTAAGATGATTCAAGCGTTTATGCCATAGCTAGTGTTTATTATCATTACTAGCGATGAAGCAAGTAGGATTATCGGGTTGGGCAAAATTCCAGTTAATCTTATAAGTATTCCCATTCCTGATTCCTACAAGCATGGTTCTACCATATGATGATTTGACAGTGCAAGTGTGTTTGTGAAATTCTACAGTATAACCATTATCACATAATTGACTTATACTAATCAGATTATAGCATAAATTTTCAACTAAGAGTACATCATTTATAATAATGTTACCATGGACAATCTTACACTTGCCCATGGCCTTACCCTTTGAGTTATCCCCGAAAGTAATCTTAGGACTAGTGCATTGTGTGATTTCAGACAGCAGCTCGATTTTTCCCATCATGTGTCGAGAACATCCACTGTCAAAGTACAAGTCAGACACTTGCTTCTGCAGTACATGTTATCAAACAAAATTACTGTTGGTACCCAATCCTACTTGGGTCCGGAAAGGATTAGCCCTTTGGGAACCCATACCTGAATCAGCTTTATTGGCTCGTGTGTGTCTGGTGTGGTGTGTGCTGATCTGTTTCGGTGTTGTGTGTGATAATGTGTGTGAAATGGAGGCCTTTGGTTCCTGTTAGGCAACCTATATCTTCGTTGGACCGGTTGTGAGTCGTGATAGTTGGGTGGTCTTCCTTGCCTTAGATTTCGCACCTTTGGGTTTGGTCTGATAGACACAAAGCTCGCCGGTGCTTTTCCTTGGCTTGGTCGACATACCCAATGCCCTTTCTCAAACCTTTATCCTTGAAGGAGATTCCCATTTGAATTGTAGGCACTTCGGATTCATATATTGTGCTGGATCTAAAAAATGTCATTTCAACAACTCAGATTCATCTTTGGTGCTTTCATTGGTGCCAAAGCCTATGCCGGTGATGTCACCGACACTTCTTTGTACCTCTTGCAACTCTTCCAATGAGGCTCTTGATTTTGTCCATGTTTTGAAAATGTGAGAAAGTTTAGCATTTTTTGTGCTAATTCTCTGATTTTCTTCATGGAGCTGTTCATAAGAGATTTTAAGCTTATCCAGCTCGATCTTGAGACTGTTGCATTCACCTAGCTTGGAACAGCCTGGTTTGATATGCTTGTATGTTTGATCTTTGGCTTCAGCTTTAATTTTCTCAAACGATTCAGCTAATATTCTGTAATCATTAGACATGTCTTGTAGTGCAGACACAAGCTCTTCTCGTGTGAATTCATTTTAGTCAAAGTCGAATATCTCGTCTTTCTGACTCGTCCCCTTGTCTGCCATTAGGCATTGGATTTCCTCCTCGCTTTCACTTGATGAATATTCTGACCTCTCTGATTTTTGAGTCAGTCTGAGCCCACTTGATGTTACCTTCCTCTGCAACCAGAACCTTTTGAGCCTTTTTGTGATGACTTTTTCGATCTTTGTAATACTTCTTTTTCTTGTCATCATGATGCCTTTCTTTTCTTTCATCTTTCTTTGGCCTGGTGCAATCTGCAATAAAATGTCCGGTCATACCACAATTGTAGCAAGCCTGATCGTTAACAGTATCATCTTTTCTTGATTTATACTGATGAAAAGGTTTAAAATTCCTTTTATTCTTTGACATTAATTTGCCAATTTTTTTGATAAATAATGACATAGCATCATTACTTATATGTTCGATAGATCGGTCTGTGGGAGGGGTGGACTGGTCTGGAATGGCTGCAAGTGCCTTGTTTGGCTGAGAGGTGGATGGCTCTGCTTCACCTCTGGTGATCAGCTCAAACTCGTATGCCTTAAGATCAGCGAACAAATCATGGAGTTCGACCTTGTTCAGATCTTTATACTCCCTCATGGCAATCGTCTTGACGTCCCATTCCTTTAGCAATGCTCTCATCACCTTCAGAGCAATCTCTCTGTTGGAATAGTCCTTGCCCAGACCGTTCAGTTCATTGATGATGCCAATAACTCTTTCATTAAATTAGTTTAGAGTTTCTCCATGCTTCATCTTTATGCTCTCAAATTTTTGTAGAGCTACGGTCAGCTTTTTTTCCTTTGTCTGGTCGTTCCCTTCACCGAGCTGTGCAATCTTCTCCCAAATTTCTTTGGCAGTGGAGTACATCTTAATCTTGCTGAACATGTTCTTGTCCAAAGTCTTGAACAGGATGTCATTGGCTACATTGTCTAGATTGGCTTTCTTTCTTTCTTCATTTGTCCTGGTAGCCCTTTCTTTCTCGATGATTTGAGGTTCGCCACTTGACCCTCTTAGTGCAGGATTCACTTTTAAGATTTTCATTGGTCCGTCTGTAATGACGTACCACATATCATCATCCTGAGCTGCCAGGTGAGCTTGCATTCTGATTCTCCAATCATCATAATCTTCTTTTGAGAACATGGGAATCCTGTTGAAGGATGCCATCAGTCCAAGTATTCTATTGATTAAGAATGCCTGCTCTGATACCACTTGTTAGGATCGGGCGGGAGTGTTTAGAGGGGGGGTGAATGAACACTCCTCTAAAATTAATTCTTATTGATTTCACTCAGGTTAGTAAATGAAATCTGTTTCTTAACCAGTACTTAAGCAGAACAGACCACTGAAATGAAAGTGCGGAAACGGTCTGTTCTTAACCAGTAAGAACAGTTGATGGCTATGCAATGAAAGATAGTGCGAAATGTAAGTAGACGAGATATGTTTCAGGAAGTTCGAAGGCGAATCCTTCTACGTCTCCCCTTCTTCCAATCAAGGAAGGATTCACTAGAAGACTTTGAGTAATACAACTTTTTGTACAACCCCGATTCAGCTGGATTTACCCCACTACCAGACTGAAACTCCTAGTCTCTCAATCTGTTCAGACACAATCTGTTTGACAGTTACAAAGGGATCACTCTTCTATCTTAGAAAAAAATACAATAGAACGAGTGTTTAATCTAAGCACAAATGATCCTTAAGTGATCAAATATAAGCTGTGCTTCTAATATTGAGCAGATCGATAAGTTGAAATCTTCCCATGATAGCGTTCTGCTCAACTGAATGCTCGATAAAGTTGATTGATCTTTTTATGCGTTTTTGAATCTCTTGTGTCTCATCCTCTATTTGAGCTTTTGAAGTTGCACCTATATATATTTATCTCGGCCAACGACAATATTTCCTTTTGTGTGCAACTCTATACTTTGGTCAATATCTGAACAAGCTGCAGTCTTCTACTTTAGATACTTTCCCTTCTGGTATGTTCTTTCGACGCTTGTCAGATAGACTTTCCTTTGTCTATTTACCATTTAAGATAATCTTCAGTCATTGGTCTTATTCAGCATTAAATGCACCATTAAATGCTTCAATAAATAGCCGTTAATTATTCGGACTGAAGAACGAAGCTTACTAACTTCGTCTGTTCTGATCTGATTTGCATCGAGCTGGTCTGGTCTGATCTTGTTGGTCGATCTGGTCTGTTTTGAGATAGACTTTATTGGTCTGATCTGTTTTGTCATAGGCTCGATCGGTCTGGTCTGTTTTGTCATCTTTAAAATTCGAAACTAACAAACCTCATCACCACATTGGGCTCCTTGTTTTTTCTGTGGGATCACCTCAACTTTGCAGCATTGTTCCACTTTCTCATCTTGCTCCAACTTGCATATATTTTCCTTCTTTTCACTTGGATGCTTGCCACCTTAAACACATTAAAGATGACCTTTTCATCCTCAATTTACATGGTCAATTCACCATTTTCATATCAATCTTTGCCTTTCCAGTAGCCAAAGTCGTCCCAAGAAGATGAGAATGTCATGGTCTTCCTCCATATCAAGAACAACAAGTCTGTTGGGAGGTAAAGCTTGTCCACTTTCATTAGTATATCATCCACCACATCATACTGGTACTTATATGATCTATCATCAAGAGTAAGTATAACATTCATTGGTTGTGCCTCCTTTAGACCATGTCTTTCGAACAATGAAAAGGGCATCAAATTGACGCTTGCTTCCAAATTAGATAGAGCTCCTTAAATAAATTGATCCCCTATAGTGCAAGGAATTTTGTAACTACCCGGGTCTTTCAACTTTGGTGGGAGTTTCTTTTGAAGGATTGTGTTGCACTCTTCAAACAATGCCACATTCTCAAACTTAGCGAAAATCTTCTTCAGTAAGATCTCTTTCATGAACTTGGCATAGCTTGGAATTTGTTCCAAGGCTTCAGCAAAAGGAATGTTGATGTAAATTTTGTTGAAGACCTCCAAGAACTTTGCAAACTGAGCATCCAACTTCTTTTTTCTGAAATCAATGCGGGAAAGTGTTAGATTTATCAACTGGTGTGGTACACTTCTTCGTGAGTTTTTTCTTGGACTGCTCAACTGGTACTGCCACTACTTTACCTCTCTATTCATGTTCTTCCTCTGATTCTGTAGTGACTTCTTCAACCTCTTTTACATCTTTCAACAAGATCGCATTGCATTGCTCTTACGGGTTTACCTCGGTTTTACTAAGAAAGCCCCCTCTATGCTGATTATGTATGGATGATGCAATCTGTCCAATCAGCACTTCTAAGGATTTCTTTGTTGCATCCAAATTAGTCATGCGCAGCTCCATGTTATCAAGTTTGGCCTCCGCTCAAACTTCTTTGGGGATTCCACAACAGAGGTTCTTACCAGATCTTCCAATGATAGCTTACCTTCTTCTTTCTAATTAACATAACTAGGAGGTAGCTTCAGAGCATTCTTGTTGTTGGCATATGAGGAGTTCTCATGATTGTGAAGTCCCGGATGATACTGATTAGGCAAAGGATTGCCTCGATAGTTGTTGAAATTCCAGTCGGTCACAAACTTAACATATTCAATGCTTGGTTCTCCTCCAGTCAATGCTACTCCAGTAGCAGTTGCAGCCGATTCAATACTGGGTGGTGCTCCTTGCTTCTTCATAGCTGCTATGTAAGCCCCTCCTATTGAATTATTGTAAATCCCTCATATTGAATTACTGTAAATCGTGTTTAGATTTTAAATAACATGTAACCATTGCGAACTCATGGTTATATTTTATAATTATGTTAATGCTCCGATAATTTCAGAGCCTTGATGAATCGAATCTTTTGAAACTTTTCTTAATCAATTCATGACCATTAATATTAATGTTATCTTGGTTATTCACTTGAAATATATCCGAAAATCTTTTCCATTTTTATGATTCATGGAACCTGTAACGAGTTCGTACTCGAGTTCATGCAAATTTTATCCAGATCCAAAACAAAGAAAATCATCACTTCATTGGACACGAGATCCATTACATATCTGTGCACGGCTTCATGTCCAACATGTATCAGTATTACCTCCAAGTCAGGATCCATGTTCTTCATCAAGTAAACTTCACTTAGATATGGGACTAGCGCCACATCTAAGGCAACATCAGTACCAATAAACTTTAATCAATTGTTTTATTATTTAATAAACTATTTTTAACATTTATTCAATTATTTTGCATGGGATCCGGATGACGTCCAGATGTACCTCTGTGCATTCTTTTGTTATGAATACGAATGTATCACAACATCGTGCTACATCCGTGTTACTAACAACTTAAAATTTCAACTTTTTTATTAAATTTAATATTTCAAATAAATTACAGGCTAATTCATAATAATTTATTACTTCATATCAATCAAATTACGAAGTATCACAAAAATTAAAGGAATGCAGCTTGGACAACCAGGCCATAAAATTCCACATACGCATATCAACAAGTTGATTAAAATTGAAATGAAAATGATCATCAGTGGTTTTGATCATTAACCAGATAATTATAACATCGTCCCAACAACAATGATATTCCACAAGAATAAGCAATATGCTTTCCTTGAAAATTAGTATATAATCAAATATCATCTGACCAGAGAAGATAACATCCCCAACTTAAATCAAAGTGGGTGGCTATTTAGAATATGGATATGAGAAAATAAATTAACAATACAACTTTTGCCATTTTTTATGTCCTTACATTATATTCGTAACTGGTAGGTAAGCCTTTGATGAATTTATCATACATAGCTCTAGAACTATCGAGTATAGGAGGCAAGTCATGACAAAGAAGTCACTATGCAACATATTTTAATAACTTGTTGCAATTCATCATTCGATTTCATTTCAAATATAACTGAGGAATTATTTGAAGGATAAAACTTCAAGAATGATCCCCAAAAGCTCTAGATCTATATCTCATATAGTTGTATCCTTACAACATGTACAGATTCTTTTATACGACGTGTTCATCAAAATACTTATTGTAACAATGTCAACTCATATTTCATTTCATCAAAATCATGTCTCACCCACCCAAAGTGGGCACGTCCGGTGGGAGCCACACATGAGAGGTTTTTTATCATCTATCTGGACAATGGTAGGTAGTAAAGGTGGTCAGGACCCCATAGTAGGTACGTCTGGTGTGTGTGTGTTTGATGATTTAATTTGTATGTGCTGGATTATACTGCTGGATATGTAATTATGAGATATATATATTTTTTCAGTATGAGTATATTAATATATGTATAACAGGTGGAATGTTCCTCGTGAGATGAAGTTATGCCGAAATTTTTAGGGCCACGTGTTGATAAATTTTAAACTAATCTTCCGCTGGTTACAGCAAAATAATCGTTGTGTTATCATTAATCGCATGATTAGGATTGTACCATCACATGTTATTTGTGTAGTGAGGGCTGACAATTGTGCAGACAATGCAGTGATATGATCAACGTCATATATACCTACAGTCTTCTACAACCATAGCTTGCTCAGTAGGCTACTGAAAACTATTGGTAGCCATTTGCTCCAGTAGATCATACACATCCCCAGCTGTCTTTGAAAATAATGTTCCCCCAGCTGCTGCATCTAATAAAAAACGTGTCGGCCCGTTGAATGCATTGTAGAACAACTTAATCTGGACAAAATCTTCGTAATTATGTTATCGGCATTTTCTAAGTAGATCCCTGAAGCGCTCACAAGCCTCATACAACTGATCATAATCAAGTTGTCTGAATATGCTGATCTATATTCTCAATTGAGCTGACTTGGCAGGTGAAAATAAATTAGCTAGAAATTTTGAAGCCATGTTAGTACATGTAGTGATTCTTCCAAACAGTAATGATTGAAGCCAACTTGTTGCTTGATCCCGAAGAGAGAATATGAACAAACGTAATATGATGGTGTCCTAAGTAAGACAATTCATATTCATAGTGTCAGCTATCTCCAGAAATGTCCTCAAGTGAAGATTGGGATCCTCCACGGTTGACCCCCAAATAGATTCTGCTGCACCATACTAATTTGCGTTGATCGTTGGGCGAGCAATTGTTCACCGCGGGCCTGAAATGATCCATGATAGTCAATAGAATGTTGTTGTTCTCTCTGTTTTCAGCAGCCATTTGATTCAATTCGTCTATCCTTGCTTTCCTTAACCTCCAAGTAGTTCTTTCGATTTCATGATCAAATGGTAGCAATTCAAAACTCTTCGATCTTCGCATAAGTGCAAAAAAACATAGAAAAAACAAATAAACAAATGAAAAACTAATTATTATAATAATAATAGTAGCTCTAAATTAAAATTAAGATTATTTGAAACAATATTAGTATGAACAAAATTAATCCAATCCCCGGCAATGACACCAAAAACATGATGGGTGAAAACATACCGTAAGTGTACAGTGTCAAGTTTTAATATAGTGATGTGAAAAGATATCGTTCCCACAGGGATTGAAACTGTAAGGACCACAAGCCCTTAACCCGTTATTAGTGCATTATTAACAAATAATGGTGCATACTTTTATCAATTAAAGAATTCTTGTACATGCTCCCATGACCTTAACATGCCATCTACATAATTTTTGGCATTATTCCTCTTACTGTACAATTCCCAATACCGCTCAACTAGCATAAGTATACACCTCATAATACACCAACATGCTCTCAATTCATTATGCAATTCTCCTTAACTAACTGCATGCAAACCATAAATGAAAATAGAAACCTCAAAACCTTTATACAATCCATATACACATATAAGGATGCTCACATTCGAGCATTGAATAAATAATGTGTATCTACCGTATAACATACTACCCAATACCAACATTGGTACCTTAGCCCCGGGAGCATTTTCAATCAACAGCTCAACTCAACTCCAGAGCCAATGTTGTACATGTTCTACATGTCACAACAGAAACAGCCACACACGATGTGAGCATACCAATCAACAATCTCAATAACATCAATCTCATGATTAATAATTTACAGAATATAAAACTGTAATTTAAAAGATACTCCCCATATAATATCATCATCATATGGGATATCCCATGTTGTTCATGTTCTCACAATAGCCAAAACCATCAAACTCCCAAAATTAGTTAATCGATTCTCCCATGGAAGAATCATAATATGATGATATCCCATATAATATCATCATCATATGGGATATCCCATGTTGTTCATGTTCTCACAATAGCCAAAACCATCAAACTCCCAAAATTAGTTAATCGATTCTCCCATGGAAGAATCGATGGAGGCTCGCTTTCGGAGCGAGATTTGTCGAATATAATTGGGTAATGTTCTTCCCCTCGCTTGTATCTTCATTTTGGCTGTATTTTTGTGAAGTTTGGTTATATTTTGATTTGTGTTTGAGTTTTGGGGTTTTTGGAGAAATTGTTAAATTGTTGTATTTAGTGTTTTTATGGGTTTTAATGGAGTTTATGAAGTGTTGTGGTTGTTGGTCTTGGTATGAGTTTGGAGAAGGATTTAAGGTGTTGAAAATGGTGAGTTTTGAGTTTCAGGGTTCTACCGATCGATCGGTAGTCGAGTGCCGTAGCCAAAATTAAAAAATCTGGGTTTTACCGAAATCGGTACGGTTGAATAGTAAAATAAAAATAAAATTCTCCTTAAATTTTTAGGAGCTTGTATTGGTATATTGGTGATTAATTCTTGGATTTGAGATTTTTATATTGAGCATAATGGCTATGCTATTGTAATAATGTTTAATGATTGAAGGCCTTATTAATGAATGTCTATCTTATTGTTGAATTCATGTAGAGTCTACTCAGACATCTGGTCAGAGAGAATGGTAATTTGATATCAATCTTGAACAATGAATTAACGTTCTAAATATGGAACCTTGGAATTGAAGAGATGATAAATACTTGAGTAAGATGATAATTTGAATGAACAAAGATGTTTGGCATGTGGTGTAGTATATGGGGCATGCTTAGAATAGATAATAATGTTGTTGATTTTGTTATCTTTTATGAGTAATTATCATTGAATTGATATTTTCGTTATAGATAATTCACAAGCCTCCGGTTGTCGAAAGTGACTCACTCCGGTTGACGACTTTAAGGTACGTGTAACATATCAGCATAGTTAGATATATTATTGTCATGTGTATGAATAATATATTGTTATTGCAATCATTATGATATGCATTGAGAATTATGTGATGCCGCTATGGAGCGAGCAATGAGCGTAATGCGGTCGCTGTTGAGCGAGCATCGGTTATGATATCGCCGTTGTTGAGCGTGCGAGGGGTTAGAATGTCGTCGTTGTTGAGTGAGCGATGGGACACGATGTGGTGAAACTGAGAAATCATTAATTGAGATGTATGTGATTTCTGTAAATCATTAGTGTAATGATTTGACTATATTTTATTATGAAATTGGCATTTTGAGAATGAGTTGATTAACTGATTTTGGGAGTTTGATGGTTTTGGCTATTGTGAGAACATGAACAGCATGGGAGATCCCATATGATGATGATACTATACAGGGAGTATCTTTTAAATTACAGGTTTATATTCTGTAAATTATTAGTCACGAGATTGATGTTATTGAGATTGTGTGATTGGTATGCTCACCTCATGCGGGGTTGTTTTTGTTGGGACAGGTAGAACATGTACAACATTGGCTCTGGAGTTGAGTTCGAGTTGTTGATTGGAAATGCTCACAAGGCTGAGGTACCAATGTTGGTATGGGTAATATGTTTATACAGTAGATACACATTATTTATTCAATGCTCAAATGTGAGCATCCATATATGTGTATATGGATTGTATAAAGGTTTTGAGGTTTCTCTTTTCATTTATGATTTCCATGCAATTAGTTAAGGAGAATTGCATAATGAATTGAGAACATGTTAGTGTATTATGAGGTGTATACTTATGCTACTTGAGCGGTATTGAGAATTGTACATTAAGAGGAATAATGCCAAAAAATTTATTGATGGCATGTTAAGGTCATGGAAGCATGTACAAGAATTCTTTAATTGATAAATACCAGTAACTTATTTAATAGTATATCATTGATTTGACTGTTGTGGTAGTAATGATATTCTGTAAACTAACAATGAATTATATACTATACTGATATGGTTCAGTGTTGATAGTAACTTTATGTTGTTACTAATGGAAGGATAAATGAATTTTATTGAAGTTATGAACTTGCTATATATGTGTGTTGTGCTGAGAACCCCGATTTTGTAGGAAAACCAGCAAGTGAGAAACGAGATATGTTGTCAAATAACAGGAAATGGTGGACAGTAATATGCTGTCGATATGTGACAACAGATGATGTGATGATTGGGTATGATTATGTTGCGATTATGATAATGCAGGTATATGTGAAATTATACACATGCATTGATATTGAGTTGTTATAATGATATTCGTATTGTTATTGCGATATTTGAGATTTATATGAGTTTGATCATTGTGAAATAAGCGTGATATCGGAGCAAAGTGCTGCATGTGATGTGAGTCACCTCTTGAGTCCGAAAGGAGCAAAGTGATGCATACATGTGAGTCACATCTTGAGTCCAAATGGGAGCAAAGTGATGCATGTGATGTGAGTCACCTCTTGAGTCCGAAAAGAGCAAAGTGATGCATACATGTGAGTCACCTCTTGAGTGCCACTAGTTGGCGCGAAATGGTGTGTGTGTCACAGTTGACACGAAACCATTATGCCGAGCAGGTTTGCTCGATGGATAAATGGTTGTGCCATATAAGTAAGTGCACTATATAGCGTGTTGAGGTAAACGTGTTACGAGTAGTGATGCCTTTAGGTATACTCGTTGAGTTGGCTACGGCCAAGCAACTTGTGGTGTATGTACTTGTCGATGGACCTACATATGTCTGACCATGTTGCGTATCAGGGATTAGATCGCATGATGGATGTGTGAATGTATAACCTATTTTTGACGATGATTATGACTTTTGGGGAAGTTTTATTAACAATGGGATACGGTTACAAGTATTGAATTAGAAAGATATTTACTACTCGATCGAGTTAATTGACAAGTCAAGTTAATGAATGATAAAATGAGATGATTTGAGTGGTATACGCAGTACGAATAATCCTGACTGATTATGACAGGAAGCATGGTGAATTTGTATGATAGATGTGGTATAGTTATGAGAACTATTGTTGAGATATTAATATTGAAATGATATTCAATATTGATGCTTCAAGAGCCCCAGGATGTAGGGAATGTCATAATCTTATGGTTGACTACCAGGTATGTGTGATACGAGCATAGGTAACCATATTACTGTTACGTTTGGCGAATAATATTATTGTTGTATTGATTGAGTACATGTTTACGTACGAGTAATAGACGCATATTATGTTTACCTTTAGTAATTGAATTATGATAATACCTGCAATTTATTGAAATGTCACGGGTTGACCTTGGACGTTCATGGGTTGACGTCGGATTATTGAAATGTCACGGGTTGACATTGGACGTTCACGAGTTAACGTCGGATTATTGGAATGTCACAGGTTGACATTTGACGTTCACGGGTTGACGTCGGATTAATGGGAGGTCACGAGATGACACGAAACGTCACAGACAGACGTGGATATTTATGTATCGATTTCAAATGAAATGATTTAAGAATAATGCATTGATATCATATTGTAATTAATGATTTTGGGATATTGTGAGAACATGAACGACATAAGAGATCTCATACTGTTGTAATATATTCATGGAGTATTCATTTAAATTACAACATTACATTCTTCAATTATTATTTGTATATTGATGGTATTGATATTATGTTACTGGTATGCTCACCCCATATGTGGGATGTTTCTATTGGAAATGGGTGAAACATGTACAACCCTTTTACTAGAATGAGTTCGAGCTATTGAATGAGGATTATCCCGAGACTGAGATACCAGCCTTAGTATTGGTAATGTGAATTATACGACTAGATACATGCTCATTTATTAATGCTCGTCTGTGAGCAAAGTGGCATGTGTACATGGGTTGTATTAATATCTTTGACATTCTCTTTTCATTTGAGCATTTCAAGCAATTTGTTTAAGAGTATAATTGCATGATGAATTGAGAATATGATGGGTGCATTGTAAAGTGTATACATATGCGTGTTGAGTTGAGTTGGGAATCAAGTTTATGGGGAATTATGTCTGGAAATTTTATAGACGTTATAACACAATATTGAAGCATTGTATGAGAATTCCCTAATGATATGATCGTATACACTAATGACGATGATAAATGCACTAATGTCGAGATTAGGAGATGGGGTCTTATAGAAACCGTGATTAAACTAATCTCAATTTTATTTAGAAAAGCATAAGTCGAGTTGTGTTAATTAACTAAATAACTAAAAGTATATAAACAAGATGCGGATTCAAAGGAAGAAAATTAATTAGAGATAATTCTAGAGATTCGATTTTACTTTTGACTATCCATTATGTCTTAATCCTATTAATCTTTATATCATTTATCTTTCTATAGATTTCAAATAAATATAACGATCCAATTAGTTATCAGTTAATTGAACGCAATCAGATCAAGAAACACATAAACTATGTGAAAAGCCAAAACATATTAATTAATCAATCAAAAACATAGATTCAAGTTAAGCTACATAATTCCTCTAGAGGATAAGATTTAGTTCATGATAAAACTAAGAAAATAATAAAACATGTTCTTAACGAGCATCAATAAAGAATAAGAAGAAGCTTCGACGTCCCCGATTTCCGCCTTCTTCATCTTTGTCTTCAAAATCCTTTGCTCCTAGTTGACCTAACGTCATCTATATTGACTCCTCTCAATCCTAGGTCGAAAGTCTGATAAAATCCCCTTCTATGGTGGAAAATCCAAATATATCAAGTTAATAACTGAAAGTCATGTTTCCTTACGCAACTTCGACATTAGTTCCTCCTGAGTGGCGTAAACGTGCCTCACTTTCGTTCCAAAAATGTGACTTCCCGCATGCTAGGCATGAACGCGATAAACGATTATCCGTGAATTTCAGAAAAATGCAATTGATGTAGCTTAGGCGCGTGCGTTCACGCTGATCATGAAGCGTGAATATCTGCTACAGTAAAGTGCTACAATTACATTCTACATTAATTTTTTTTAATTGTTGGACTTTTGAACCCTTCTTCATCTTTAAATCGCCTTTTAACATCTTTTAATTCTTGAAAGCTTTTATTTACCTGAAAACAAAATAAGATATCTCAACAAGGTTACTCACAACCTGACGAAATGGTTGCATGAAGCTAATGTTTTTGGAGATGTATCGGCTTCATCCCCTATGTGAGATCGTTTTATTTTTCATCCACAAATTATTTTTCCCTTGTTGGTGCTGATATTTTTTTGTTTGGGCTTCTATGTTTTGGTCGAGAGAGTTTATTCATCTGCTCTAACTTTGTAGACTCTTATTTGGATTTGATCTAATTTCTTTTACCCAACAAAAAAAACACCAAAATCATAAATATGCTCAAAAATCAATATAAAAGCAAAGGGAAAACATAGAAAATATAAATGTGAAAAACCATTAATCACCTAGTGATTCATAGTTTCTTTGTACAATTTCTTATTCAAAAAAAAACTTTTATGGTGAATGTAAACTTTTATTTTTATGTGAATTTTAAAAAATATTTTTTTCTAATTAACGATATAATTTTTAATATTTAAAAATTTAATAAATTAATAAGAATACAACGTAAATACGTTAAAAGCAAGGGTTGCACATGCCAACGGCTCCACTGACGGCGTTTTTGACCGGTTTTTACGCGGCCCATCGTCTCACGTTTCGCTTTCCCATTCAAAAACTGTTGCCAACGATTCTAATCTTCTCATTCTCCTTGGATAAAATTTTTCCGACGCCACCTTTTTTACTTTATTATCATTGGAATCTCTGGTTTCTTCGCCTCGAATTGAAGGGTCGGAAAACAGTAGGTACGTATGTACAAAGGGTACCTATCCTAGATATTTTGTTGTTCGTTTTTTTTTTCCGGAAGATGCTAAGTGGGTTGAGTTTGGAGTTGGTATAATGTAGGATCTCTTGTTCTTGCTGAAGAAAGTTTGATGTTTTTTCTGGGTTTTTGTTTTTGTTTTTTTTTGTTTTTTCTTTAGAAATAGAATTAGCATGTTATTGGCTATGACTTGTGTGATTGAGGCATTGGCTCCAAGAAAGTGGTTGTTTTTTACCTTTTGATTTGTTAATTTTACACATTTATGTCGAGTTAGGAATTTTTGATATGTTGTACTTGTTTATGATAAAATTTGAAAGTTATTTGTGTATTTTTATGCTTGTGAGTAATGGAGGTGTGGGGAGGGCGTTATTGCAGTCAGAGTTATCGAAGCTGCTGTCAGCTGGCATTGTCGAAAAAGCAGATTCATATTTCAAGTCGGGTTTGGTTTAGGATTAGATTAGATTATTTTAAGAAGAAAATCAAAATTGTTGATGGCTTAATTGATGTGCTTTCTCCCATTTTCTTTAAAGTTTTGTTCCAGAATGTTGTTATGGTTAGAAATTCTACAAGAAGTAGGTTGGTCAATGTTTGTTTACGAGATAAATTAGTTTATTCTAAAACATTGTTTTGTAAGACATGCCAGATAATGATTTAGTGATTCTGTGTAGGAAAACCAAAGTTTCTTGCTTTAGCTATACACATCAATTCTTGGTTAGCGTAAAATATTTTTGACTTAGTTCATATTGTAATGTTTACTTGCATACTGGTGGCCACTCTTTGTTTTTGCGAGTCAATCTGGGGAAACTAGGGAAACTAAGGATAGGATGTGGTTCCTATGATTAATACAAGTTACGTGCATTCTTGGGTAGGCCCGACCACGGCTCTAATACCGACGATTCCAGCTCTGATGGGATGGAATCAGAACTCTTGTTTCAGTTTAATTACAGTTTGAACGATCTGAACAGAAATTTATGTCAAACTTTAATGGTCGACAAAAAAATAACGATAAGATTTATGAGGTGATCAAACCAATTTGAATATGATATTTTAACAATTGTGCTACAAAATATAATGTTTATTTAATTTTTATTTAAATAAAAGTAAAAATAGTATACAAAATTAAATATATAAATCAATTAACTTATATATAAATTAAATTTGTCTATGTATACTTCCACATCTTATAAGTTAAGAACAATTAAAGGTTCCGACAATTCCACATGGTTCCTATTTTTTATTTCTAGGAACCAGAACCGAACTGTAAATCCTTGGTAAACCGAAACGAAAACATTTCGGTTTTTTGAGATTGTTCTGGTTCTAGTTCGCTGGTGAAAGAGAACCATGCTCGGGTTTATCCTTGGTGGTGGTTATTGCGCTTAGTTGAAACTTTATTATCTGTGAAGGTGAATTTATTAAGCCATATCTTGGCCAGAGCGTATGCAAGTTCTTTAATGTAATAAAGATTCTGGATGTCGCAGTATCTGCCTTGGATTGCAACTTATTATGGTTCTGCCTACAACTCAATTAATTACTTAATTTGTATCATTCAGTTTGAAGAAGAGTGTGGAGATGCTTTTTAGATTTATAACATTCTGTTTTAGATAAAAGATAATTTGTCTTCAAGGTATTAACTAATGTGATTTTGGGTAGCATCTGCAGCAAGATCATGCAAACATATTTGTCATATGTGTTTTCTGCTTTCTCCTAAATCCAAGTAATTACTTTCTCATCAAGACGTGATAAATGGTTGGATTCTATCTGTATGAGCATACATTAGATGGAGTACAAGTGATTGTTTCAATGTAATATCTCTTTCTTGAACTTATATATGTTTGAGTGAAATGAGTGCACTTTTCTAAACTAAAGCTGCATATGTTTTCAGGAGGAAGTTAGCTGAGATCACAAATCTTCACGAAATAATTTTGTTATTAAGGGTTTTTGGCAAGGATCGACAAAATTTCTTCCTTATATCTGGTAGTGGAAGATAACCATGTATGAGCTAGATCCTGATGTTGTCAGGTGGGGCCTTCACCTAATAGATGTTTGCTCTATTTCAAATAATGGCTCTCCAGAAACTCTTACTTGCTATGAGAATGATTTGTCTCGATCCGGTACTGTCGAGGAAGTATTTTGTTTTCCGACAAGCTCAGTTGTGGATGAGGGATTTTGTTACCCAACACACTCTGTTGTGGAGAATGATGAAGTAATTGGTCATGCTCTTCAGGAAGAATTATCATCGCTTGCCACTGCAGAAGCATTGAAAATTGCATCTGTTATGGAGGAACATCAAAATCAATCTGTTCTTTCTGAGGATTGGCTTGGTCATTCAAAAAGGTTCTTGAATTCTGGTATGAAAATCTAAGATTCTACATTTTTTCCCATAGAATGTTTTTGGGTCTGTTTTGGAATTATGTTTTTATTTCTTGTTTATGATTTTTTTCTTGTGTTTACTGACCAGTTTTGTTTTTTGAACCACATGTTGGGTTAAAAATATTTTTGATTTGTGAAATAGAGACAGGTGTATCTTTGGGAAGATTACTATAAAATAGTTTTTAATTGGGGAATAAAAAGATGGGATTTGAAATATATGAAAGTCTATAAAGTGGGTGAAATTTTGATAAAATTTGAAGATTAAAAATGATATTTTAGTTGGTAGAAACAATCCAGAAAACGGAAATAAGGGGTGTCTTTCCTGTTTTTTGAATTGTTTCTATTTGCGATATTTCGAAAAACGTGTGATCCAAAATAAGATGGTTTAACTGTTTATTGTTACTAGAGGAACAAAAAATAGAAAATTATTTCTTAGGCTCCCAAAAAGGACCTACATATGTTAAGTTTTATTCATCTGATGCACAATATTTATCAGTTGAGAACGATGATCAAGATGCCTTACCAGAGATAGAAGATGAATCAGCTCTTGATGGTGAATTGGGTAAAAGACTGAACCAGATGGTTCCTGTTCCTGTAAGTTTGCCATGTAATAGAATTTCTTTTATCATTGTGAAGCTTGTTTATGCAACTATAGTGCCAGATTAATTTCCATGTGACATATTTTAGGATCAATTTATTTCAAAACTTACTTATCTATAGATAACGATAGTGTCCTTGACTTGTTGGTGTCCTTGTATATGTTGCAGCACATTCCTAAAATTAATGGAGAAATACCATCTGCTGATGAAGCCACGTCAGACCATGAAAGGCTGCTGAACAGGTATTTTTTCTCTCTCTTGTTCTGTAGTTCAAATTTAGCGATAAATTAGTTATGGCTATATTTTTCGAATTTGTTGGAGTAAGAGTATATTTGAGGCAAGGAGTGATAATATTTGAGAACATAAAATTTCATCATTCTTTTTTTTAACCCCTCATTCCTAGGCAGGATGTTTTCAAAACTGACTCCTTGGCATTCTCGTTTCAAGCTTTAGATTTTTGGTTTGACCACTGCAGTCAAATGAAAGGTTTCTTGAGCTTCAACTGTGATTTAGGAATTTAATGTCCGAGAAAAAAAATCAAGGTTAGAAGTCCCATTAATACTATTTTTGAGAAAAACACAAATGAACATATGGAGCCAGAAGTAGTGTTGAACATAGTCTGTTTATTCTCTTGTCCATGCACAAAGGAAGCGGACAGAAATTGTGCCATTGGACTGAGTCTGGTCCTTCTCTAGTAAACAATGACGTACAGGCAAGAAAAGGAATAGGGAAATGAGCCAGTATTTTGTTGAGTCTGCATTTCCTTTCAATTTCTATCATCCTCTGGCAGCGCAAAACAGTAGCGAAGCATAGAATGTCATGATTTTGTGTAACTTGCATACCAGGAAACAGATATGCATATAAAAAGTTTATAATGTCCCAACTTTGAATCTCTTTTAGAAAGCTAGGAAAGACGAATGTCTATTCCTCAACTTGAAGGGGAGTACGATCTATTTATTAGGAAGATTTGAAGGAATTGATTGATTTAATGTAACTTTTTTCCTTTGAAGAGATTTAGGTTAGGTTTCTCCTTGTATAAATACGTGTGATTGTAGAATGAATGGAATACCTAGATAAGTATTCTCTTACAGGTCTCCTCAGGTTTTCAGTCTTTTATTGCCTATTGTTCTGAATGTTCTTTTTTCTGTGGGTACTCACTCCTGGCTGTTGTCCATGAACAAGTTCACAAGATCAGATTCATAACGCTTGTATGAATCTGATAGCATGAAGCCTCATGATTTCTTCATTTAGTATGATGAATTGTTGTTTGACTGTCCATTTGTAGTTTCTTCTTTTAAACTCCTGTGTTGCCATTGTATGATTCAGATTGCAGTTATATGACTTGGTTGAACTAAAAATTTCGGGAGATGGTAATTGTCAGGTAAGTCCTGGATATCTATGCACTCTTGACAACTTGTGTACATATGGAAGTTTACATCTACCATATTAATTAAAATAATGTTCAAACTTTTGTGGTATGCCTTCCCCGCCAGAAGCAATGATCAACTTTTTTAAATAGTGGCTATTTTAGTACTAAAGACCCTCCCATAATTGACGGGTAGGCATAGACTACTAGCCATTTGTTAGAAATTGATATTTAAAGAGGCTGACTTAGCCAAAATTATTGGTTTCATTCCATTACCATAGATAACTTTTAGTGAAGAATGGGTCATAAGACCTGGTAGCGCTTATCGTGTACGCCCGAATTAACTCTTCTCAAGTTAATAACAAAATATAGTAGTATGAGTATGGATTGATCCCACGAGGAATGATGAATTTTTATGTTAATTTATGCAAATAAAGTAAATAGGGGGATTTGGAATTAATTAAAATACTACTAAGAAAAATCTATGAATTAAACTAGTGATCAAAATTAAACTAAGGTGATTTAAATTATGAGAAAAGCGATTCTTGGTTTTCAGTCGACGCTACCTTGGAATTATGGATCCAATCATCGATTATCATAAAAGATTTAATTTTTACTTAAACATTCATCATTGGAAGATTCAACTCCTATTGTACCTTATGCCTAGTTAAAATAGCCCAAGCCTTCTATGTTAACCATTAAATCAATCAAAACAACAGCAGTTAAGATTAATATTAACAATAGCTTTCAAAACTAGTAAGAATGATAAAACTTAGGCAACATAATCCAAGCGTCTATGTTTAATCTAGTCAAGCGTTTTTCCTAAGAATTTAATAACACCAACGGCAGGCAATTATTAATCTTAGTTGCTGTAAAGGCCAAGCATTAGATTGGATGTAAAATTATTAGATGGTCAATCTTATAATCAAACACAACAATCATGACAATAAATCATATAAAATATTTGATACTCAATAAAAATCAATAAAAGAACATCAATCTCATGAAAAACATAAATTACAAGGTTTTGTCTTCCTCAACCAAGAATCAAAACTACTTAGCTACTCATAACTAAATTATAACAATCAAATTCTAATGTAAAAAACATAAATAAAAGCAAGGAAGAAAGAACTAATCCAATCGCCACACGACGAGGTTGTCGATCGCTCCAACGTAAATTTTTTTTGCTTGAAAAATTCTTCCTCGCACAATCGATCACGCGTTTCTGAGCGATGGATCGCGAGACTAAATCACTTTTTTATGCATTTTGCTTGGCCTTCTTTGATTCCTTATCAACCCCAATGCATTCTTTGGTCTTTATGCACCATTATTAACTCGATTTCCTCTAGGAGTGTAAACGAATCGAATTGAGCCGAATATGCAGAAATTTTAAGGTTCGAATTCGGCTCGAAATAGTTATATTCAAGCTCGAGTTCGATTCGAAGTTCGAATAGTTTTAAAACTTTGGCTCGAGTTCGGCTCGAATCAATGTTCGAGTTCGAGTTCGAGTTCGACTCGAAAAGATTCGAACATGTTCGCGAGCTATTCGAACTATTGCTCGAAAAAATACCCGAAAGGTTCGAAATATATTTATTTAATATATAATTATATTATATTAATAAAACATTAACGTTCGCAAGCGGCTCGCGAACTATCGAACAAAATAATTTGGGCTCGAGTTCGGCTCGAAAAAAGTTCGAACAGATTTGAGTTCGGATCGAATTCGAGAATTTCGCATACGAATTAAATATTTTTCGAGCCGGGTCGAAAAGTTCGTGAACATGTTCGATTCGTTTACACCCATAATTTCCTCGATTCTACCTATATTTACACAAGTATACGATTAGGTAGCATATGCATAAAATTAACCATTAAAACACACCTAATCATTAACAAGTAGATCCACTAAATGTGTCTATTTCTAGCCACATCAAACTCCTCATACTTAATATTTACTCGACCTCGAGTAAATCAGAACAAAATTAAAATATTATTGGTTGGCTAACGGCATCATAACAAACTAACTTGTCCTCACTTTAATGCCTCAACAATTTTAAACATGCACAGTAATGAAAGGCGGTAAAAAGTTAACAGTGGAACAAGTTCAATCCTTAGGCATTTCATACCCAACAAAGCAGGGAACGTGCGTGTATGGTCATAAACAAGTGTCATGCACAAATTATAGATCTAATCAATGTAAACCCACAATAGCTCAAGTTGTACACCAACACAAGTATAAGCTCACGTGCACACTCTTCTTCACTATCTTAGCTACTTGCAAACATAAATCAAATAGGTCTTAATTAGCTTGGCCTAGGTATTGGCTTATGAAAGAAAGTGTAAGATGTATCACCAAGAGAATATAAGGATATGCACAATTAAAAACTTATCTTCTTGCATGATTTTCCAAACCTTGTTCATTTTTGTAAGGTTCATTTTAATTTTATTTTTTTTTTGTGTCTTGGCTCCCTTTGGACTCATATTTTTATCTATTTTCTCAAGGCATCCCTTTTCTTTCATGCATCTCATTCTTTTGACAATAAAGCTCTCAAAAATATATGAATCATATTGATAACAATTGTATGTGAATGAAACACATCATACTCCCATTTGTCGATTGCCCTGCTTTTGTCATCAATTTAATCACTCAATTAATATATTTTAGGAGACTTACATTTTCATAAAAAATATAAGATTTTAAGAATTTTTTGTTTCAACTTGACGACTGCCCTGCTTTATTCCTTAAAGACAGTAAGCAGTATCTTAATATATGCGACTTGATCGAACTAAAAATTTCAGGAGATGGTAATTGTCAGGTAAGTCCTGGATATCTCTGTGCTCTTGACAACTTGTGTACATATGGCAGTTTACATCTATCATATTAGCAAAAAATAATGTTCAAACTTTTGTGGTACGCCTTCGCCACCGGAAGCAATGATCAACTTTTTTTAAAGAGTGGTTATTTTTATACTAAATACCCGCCCATAATTGACAAGCAGGCGTAGACTCCTACCCGATTGTTAGAAACTTGAAATTTAAGAGGGTGACTTACCCAAAAAATTTGGTTTCATTCCATGAATATAGATAGCTTTTAGTGAACAATCGGTCCTAAGACCCTCCCTTGCTATAGGTCTACTGTGAAGGAAAATAGCTTTGAGTGATGAACAATTATGTCAACTACCAAAATAAGAGAAATTAGTTTACTTGATGTCTACTGTGAAGGAAAATAGCTTTGAGTGATGAACAATTATGTCAACTACCAAAATAAGAGAAATTAGTTTACTTGACGCCAAAATTTACTGTGAGCAGTGAATAGTTCCCGGTCAAGTGGATATTATTCATGGCGAAAATTACATGAAAATATGTCATTTTTTTTTAAATTGACCTAGAGATTTATGTGGAAACAGTACTCCTGCATTGGAGTAGCGTGTGGATCTTTGTACCAGTCATCTTACTGCTCTGTTACTTTTGATCTAATTCAATCCTTCACAACCAAGCCCCTTGCTCTGTCAACAGTTCCGTTCATTGTCGGATCAAATATACCGGACTTCAGAGCATCACAAATCTGTGAGAAATCAAGTAGTTAACCAGGTTTGCTTGTGGTTTGACAATACATTATGTTTTCATCCTTGAATTTAGTCATTTCACTTGTGCTAATATGTTACTGTAATGTTCTGTTCTGCTTTTTGGATGTGTTATTCATCAGCTAAAGTCAGAACCTGAGTTATACAAGAATTATGTCCCAATGCCCTATGGCGACTACTTGAAGAGAATGAGCAAGTATATTTTCATCTAAAGCTGTGTCGTTTTCTCGATCTCTATCCGTTATATTTACTTGACTCTATTTCTATTTTGCATGATTGCAGAAATGGAGAATGGGGTGATCATGTGACACTGCAGGCTGCTGCAGATTTTGTATGATTTCTTTTTATCCTCATCTCTAATGTTATTATTCTTGTACCTATTTTGCCATTGGTAAAATGATGTGATAAAGTAGATTATCTATTTTTTTTTTCTTGGCTTTGACCCGTTTCGTGTTATTGCAATTAATTTTCAATATTGATTCTATTTGGATCAAATAGTTGATGGTTTCTATTAAATGGCAGTTTGGGATCAAGGTCTTTGTTCTTACATCATTCAAGGACACATGCTATATTGAAATTCTTCCTCAACTGCAGAAGTCAAATAGAAGTAAGGTTTTTTACTTGTGCTGATTTTTCTTTTCTATTTTTTATTTATTTATGTGTGTTGGCGTGAAGGTTTTTGCAATGCATTTGAAAATCAATTTACAATGATTTCATTTTATAGCACTCTGCAGCATAAGACTCGAACTCGCGATCTTTAAATAGTTCAAAATTCAAATGTTCACATAATTAAATTCTGTTCCAATGCAGTTATATTCTTGAGTTTCTGGGCCGAGGTGCACTACAATTCAATTTATTCATCAGCAGGTAAATATTTATGTTTAACAAATGGAATTTTTCTAGTCATGCTACTGAATTCGAATAGAATGCCTCGGTTCCATTTTAGAATCATATTTGTAGTGATTTTTTTTGTTTCTAGAGTTGCCTATAGTCGAGAGCAAGACGAAGAAACGATGGTGGCGGACATGACTGTAATCTCATTTCATAAATTCACATTTTTTAAGCAGATTAGCTTCTTGGTTAGATGTAAATGAGAAGAGGGCCCTTTTTTTTGGTTCTAAGTTTTATACCTGAATTAGCATGTATATATCAATTTTGATGACTTTTACACTCTTTTCCCCCTTTTAATTATTTTTTTTATATAAGAATTCATCAATTCGTATCAGCTGTTTTTAGTTTTCAGATTAAGAGCTGACAGAAGAATTTTGATAAGAGGGAGTCATTTTTTAAATGTAATCGAAATTGGGGGGGACTTGATAATTTATGACTTGTTCAAAATAGTGTTCTAAAACTTTTAGATTTTAAATAATAAATATCTGATTTTTTTAAAATATAATTTAATTCTTATATATATATAACAGTTAACTTTTTAAATTTTAAAAAATAAATAATGATAATTTAGGATTTTTTTGTAAACAAAATCCTAAATAAAGTTTTCCCCAAACCGTTCCCTTTTTTCACGCTTAATCTAGTACTAAACCCGTCAAGGTTTATGTATTTTTACAGCCTTGTTTCAAATACGTAAATTGCTTTTTGTAAGATGCTTTACAACTGTATCTTACATAAAGAAAGTGCCATAACAATGTATATTTTTCTTAGTGAGAACATTTTAAGCTTACTGTTTTTTTTTTTATTACAAGCCTGTAGGTGAGCAAAAGTTCAGTTAAATCGAACAAATCGAATAAACCGAATTAATTTGGAAAACCGGTTAGGTTATTTTGGAAATTCGGTTTTGATTTTTTTAAAAATCGGTTAATTCGGTTCGGTTTCGGTTTTCATTTTAAAAATATCGGTTAACTTGGTTAACCGAAATGTTTAAGTTTTTAATATTTTTTTAAAAAAAATACATTTTTATTTAAAAAAATCAATTATTATCATTCTTTATTTAATTTTAACTTTCTAATTTTTTTTTAAATTTTAAAATCAACTTATCTATTTTTTAAAATTTTTTATTTAAAAAAAAATATCGGTTTATTCGTTTACCGATCGAAATAATCGATTTTTAATCGGTTCGGTCAGACGAAAAAAAATTCGATCTGTTCGGTTTCGAAAATTCGGATAGATCGGTTCGGTTTTAACCGATTGCACATCCCTATGGTTGAGGGTCTAAAGCGAGATCATGGATTTGAAGTGAAGCACTAATGTAAGGGGGGCTATGGTCCAATCTGACCCACCCCTTATGATAGACAATATATATATATAAACACTATATTTATTGGATCTATTTATTTTAACTCACTTCAAAATTTCATTAGCTCATTTCCAGTATAATAAATATTTTAGCCCATGCTCATCCATATTCTCTAATCCAAATTTACCTTCATTTTGTTCAGAGGTATTAATAATGATTTACAGCAGCGGATTTTCCCACTCACCTTCAAAACTGGATTTATAGATGACACACTATTATTTAGTTATTTAGTTATTATATCTGTTGAAATACGATATTTATGGTGTGGCGTATATGAATTGTGAATTTATTTCTCATTAAATGATCGTCCACTGATTTGAATTTATCAAATCTCTTTTTGAAATCATATATAAATGAACAATGGTTTTATCTCCCATTCATTCTATGGTTTGGATTTTGTATTAAGCTTAAAGTTTAGATTTTAGAGTTATAAGCGGTTAATAATTTATATTAGGTGTATAATTAAATTTAGGTAGAAAAAGGTTAAAATAAATAAATAATTCAACTTTGCAGGCATGAAATATTTGAGATTTGAGGAGTACTTTGATAATTTTTTATTAGTTTGTAAATGAGCTTTTACTCAATAAATTCATAATTAATCTTATCTTCCTGCTCGATTTATGGGATGCACAGACGTTTTTGTCAAAGAACATTATTATCACATCAACATTATGCAGTATTGTTGTGTTGTGCTTTTACAATATGTTGCATGCTTGAGTTTAGGAAGTCTATTATTTGTATCACAACTGTTCAATATAAATGACTTGGGGGATAAGTATATTTGGTATATGTTTAGTTGATCTATGGTCTATGTCCAAGGTGAAGCAAGTCTCAACCGTTGGATCTATACTCAAATCTAACACAAGTTTGATTCTATGGCGATAGAAGGAATTCAGATTACCCTCCAACCCCCATTCCAAACAGGTTCTTAATAAGGCGATCTTTATCTCACAATAATAAATTTCTTAAATCTAATCTTGGGAATGAGAATGAGAATCTAAATTCATTTAGGGGCATACTTTATGTTGATTTTGTGGAAAGACTTAAATTTGGCCTTGATCTCAAAATTGGAGAAGCAAAACTTGATTCTACTGTAACTCCATCTAATATATTTATTCGAATCTGAGAATTCGTTTATTTTTTTTATGTTTTTTTGGAAAATATATTTCCTAACTATATTTTAAGAAGTTTAATTAGATAAAACGATATATTTAATAATATATTATAAAAACGATATTTTATTTTTGCATTATATTATGTGGAAATATATTTGGTCTTTTAATAATAGTTGGGTGTTGATACTGTTGTATTTTGTCAATTTGTCTATCAATAATCACACGCAATATCATTATTTGGGGCTATATATATAAGTCTTGGAAGCTCAGAAACAACTGATTGAAGATCAATCTAAGCATTCCAAAGCAAACCCACTTGAGATTTAAGTTGGGAACTCCAAAGACAAAATCTACTAAATGAAAGGGTACTCCCAAAACTTTTTGGCACCACTTACTTTGTTATATTCATTATGAAATTATTTGTGTCTTTGTATTCACTCTATTCATTGTATTTGTGAGCTAAAATAGAAGAGTGAATATCATTGTAACAGTTTGTGATTTATCACAACTGAGTGAGATGGTCTTTGCATGTGAGACTCTAAAGAACATGTTCTTTGTGGACTGTGTGGGCTAGGAGTTTATGCTATCTTTGTGGTATTAGCCTAAGTGGGATTGTACAACGGGATTGTATTACTCAAAGTCTTCTAGTGTATCCTGAATGAGATGTGAGAATGGGAGACGTAGAAGGGTTACACCACCTTCGAACTTCCATAAACAAATGCTTGTGTATTTACTTTATTGCATTCCTTTAACTTACTGTTTTGGTTACCATTGTGAAGCATTTTATGTGCTTGCTTAAACACCAAAGTGTAGCTCACTAAGTGTTTGATAAAATGTTTCAACCAAACTGTTTTTACATATTTACTTGTATATCCTTAAAATGATTTTCAAATGATTAATCGGTTATAGAGTGGGTTATGTCGAGTGTCTTCCGCTCGGTTTTGAAATCGAACTCGATAAATCTCTCGGTGTAATTATTTCAAGAACACGAATTATTGAAGCTCAAGTTGGTTGAACTCGGGTGTGGATTGACAACCCACCGCTGGAATCGATCCTAACATAAAAAGTCAGAGAACATGCATCTATCTTCATCCCGATTTTAAAAAATAACAATGAGTTTCGACAAGTCAAACAAAATAGAAAACCATGTAGATAAAGTGTCATCACATAAGGGTGACTAAAATTTTGATTAAACCAAATTAACTGAGTCGGGTGATTTGAAAATTTGATTTTCATTTAAAAAAAAAAAATCGGTTAAATTGATTCAGTTTCGGTCATTGGTTTTAAAAGTAGGTGTAATCGATTTTTTGAGAATTTTTTTAAATCAGTTTCTCTCATTTCTTAATTTTTTTAAAAAAAATAGTTTAATTATGTTACCGACCAAACTAATCTAATTTTTATTCATCTCGATTTATTCAGTTTCACCAAAAAAATTGATCGGTTCAATTTGGTAAAAAAAAAATCTGGTTTGTTCGGTTTGACCAAATTTGGTTCGGTCAATAATCAAACTGACCAAATGCTCATCCATAAACTAAGATAATGTGATTGAGGTGTGAAGAAGCTTGCAAAACTATGTTCTTCTTCACCTAAGTTATCTTAGTTGAGAATAATATGATGGTTCATAATTTTCTAATAAGGCTTCGTATAGTGTAGAAATTACACACCAATTTCTTAACTAAATTTCATAAATCCGTAGATAATGGTTGTTCATAATGTCATAATTTGATAGATAATTCACTACTAATGATCGTGAGCATTGAAAACGTAGAGAGAGAGAGAGAGAGCTAAGCTTGTATTCAAATATTTGTATTCCATGAATGAATTATGTGAATTGCCAAAGAAAAGTTCCGAGCTTCCCATCCCCCTTCTTGAGTTGCGTATTATTCAGTTTGTTCTTATCTCAGTGCACAAGGAGCTACCAATTTGGTGCTCTCGTTGAATTTTCCTCACCAGAAACTCTGCTAGTTTGGATGAATGCCTTGCCTCCTCAACACCCATGACGATCAATTAGCCAATATCAGTTCTACCATTAAGGATATTAAACTTTCTGCCATTGAAACAGCCATCACCATTCCTCCCAAAACTATTTACATACACGGTGCCTCATCTTCATCCACTACCACCGGAGATGCAAATCCCTCCGACCCTACCATAACCCATTCCGTTCAATCAAACTCCAAATCCCAAAATTCAATGTGGACGATCCTCATGGTTGGCTTTTTGCAGTGGATGAGTTCTTCGAGTTTTACCAAACATCAGAAGAACAACGCCTTACCTTGGTCTCCTTTAGCCTTGATGGTCCGACTCGTGCTTGGTGGCAATGGATGAAAATTAACCGACAACTACACTCTTGGACGGGATTCACCACAGCTCTTCTAGCTCGTTGGCCCCTCCGATTATCGTGATCTCAAGGGCGAATTATCTAAAATCACACAGACCACCTCTGTCCTCGATTACCACACTCATTTTGAGGCCCTCTCCAAACAAATCTCAGGTATTGATCCTGATTTTTTACATAGCTGTTTCGATCGGGCCTCCGAACTGATATATGTCAAGAGGTTAGATTACATTGTCCTTCGTCGCTTCTCCAGGCCTTTAGCATTGCCAAAATGACTCGAAACAAGATACAATATTTACCCCAGACCACATCCACTTCCTAATTCATACCTAAAGTCATATTCCCCATTATACCCAGCCCAAATGGCCGAGAGACGTGACAAAGGTCAGTGAAACATTCCACAAGAACCATGTCTAGAAAGGCAAAATGCATTTATTGATCATGGATGATGAACCTGTTAGCAATGTCTTTCAAGCCAATGATTGACCTGTTGGGCTTAATGGACCCTAGCCAGCTAAACAATTATAAATATGTCACTCATTCTCTAGGTTTGATGTTTTGATGTCATTCACTCTCATAGAAACGCTAACACCAAACTAGCACTGGTGCTGAGCTTATAGATCTGGTCAGGTTGGTTGGACTTGATGGTCACTGCCGTCAGAATTACGTCGGTGAACGATATCTCTTTTGTGATACTCAAAAATAACTAAATGAACTATGACTTGATTTTTGTAATTCTGGAATAATTATGTATTGTAAGTACACTCGATATGGAGGTAAACCGGGTATGGATTGGCTAGTATTAATCAAATGAGAACTTGAGAAAAAGATGAATCAAATCTTGATGATTTTGAAGTGTGTTGGAAATGGAAGGGTTAGGAATTAATTCTACATGATCACATGAATTAAAGCCTAATCATATCCTTGATATAAACATATTGCTAAACACTTGGATTTAATCCTAAATGACTAGCATTAGTGTATTAAAGTTGATGGCAATGGATTTGACTTGAAAACACCTTTATATCCACTCAAATCTGCACTCTCACACACACCACACCACTTTCACCTAAAAATCTCTACACTCCATCTTCCTCCTCTCTTCTTGCTAGCTGAGATTTTGAACTTCCTTCCCCCAAAGACTTGGATTTGAAGAAGTGTAGAGGTATGAGATCATATGTTTAGTGTTGGTTGTATGCTTGCTTAGCACTTTCCCTCCCCACTTTTATATTTGAACTTAGATGGAAGCTCTTGTTAGAAAATGAAGATGGTATGTTGAGAAATGAAGTATTATATGATGTATTGGTTCATTGTAGTTGAAAAACTTGAGTTATACTTGTATATGAACATGGTTTGGTAAGATGTGCAGGAAAATAGGTATTTCTAAGAAGAACAGAGCTCAGCGATCGATCGAGCAAAACTCCTCGATCGATTGCGAGCAGCAGAGATTATGTACGCGAGGAAAACACTTCCTCGATAGATCGAGCGTAACTCCCGATCGATCGAGGGGACGTCTCGATCGATCGGAGAGTCTTCTCGATCGATCGAGGAAGGCAGAATTTTGGTTCCTTGTTTGATCACCTCGCGATCGATCGAGCACTAGGGCCGATCGATCGCGGGGCATTGTATGGGGGACTTGTTGGATTGTGTTTAAATTGATAAGATTTTTGGTATTGGACAATTATTTGGATTCTAATATGTTATTGTTGGATTGTGTAGAGCCTTCCCAAGCACAGGGACAACGAAGGGGATAATCTCAATTGTCTCATATTTTGTGAAAACGACAAACAGGTACGTAGAATGACGTACGAGCAATGGGTGGTGCAATTATGCTATTGTAGTCATGCAATGTGCATTGATATGTGTTTGAGTATGTTGGATGTTCTATGTGGTTGTTATATTCGAGCGAGGAATAGGGTACTTGTCGCTGTCATATGAGCGATGGAAATATGAGCCGATGTCATGTCGAAGTGATGATCATGCCGCTGTCATGTCGAAGCGTGGGGTATTGTATATAATGCCGCTATATGTCGAAGCGAGGGGTACTAAATTACCGCTGTTATAACAAGACCGGAATAGTTGTGTAAGATGTATGTATATAGATAGGTACCGTTACATATGAATGAATTATAAAGTTGAATACTTATATTGTGAGCTGATGATTATGTACATGAGTTATGGAACTGGAATGACCGACGAGAATATGTTGATGCATCATTTCAGGGAGTATACATGATAAATGTCTTATGCAATTATTCATATTATTGCTCTTGAGTTTTGTTAATGAACGATGTATTTGCTCATGGACGGTGTGTTATTCCTGTAGGAACTTTTGGCAAGGAAGAGTTGAGGCAAGGATAGAGTCTGATGGGCATAGAGGGTAAAGACTGCGTCAATATAGAAGAGCGATGATAGTATGACTAGATCCTTTTGAAACTAGTAGGATGAACTACTAGATTATCATGTTCTTGTATTGAAGATGTAATCATTTTTTAATATGAATTTTGTAAACCCATCTAATGTCGGTGTTCTGTTATAGAATCCTCATTTCTTCTTGTTAATTTGAGTACACTTATGTCCAAATGCATACTTAAGGTATTTAAGGCCTTACATTAGTGGTATCAGAGCAGTGGTTAGATTACCAGGACCGGGAAATGGGTAGTGTTAGTGGATAGACTGATTAAATGTCCACTTATGAGCATGTTCATGCGTGTTATGCCAAGTATAAATATGTTATGCTGACATGCCTGATAATGATTAATTGATGGTGTTTTGCTAACGCGGTTTATATTATGCAACTTGATAGTAGATTTCTATTGTTAACCATTGTGAAACAGCATGGCAGCAAACATTGAGGTAGGCGATGCAGTGAGTGTTAATGCAAGTGTTGGGCATACCAATCCTCTACCACTGCTAGCTGTGGCCAAGAACCTACTGAGCAACAATTACTACCAGGAGAATTAAGTTTGACCCAATTCCTCGGATTCCGACCACCGATGTTTGAGGGGACTGAGACAGTGGAACAGGCTGAGGAATGGTTGGAAAGAATAGAACATATCTTTGTAGCAGCTCCTTGTGCAAAGTCGGCTTGGATCAGATTAGCAGAGTTCCAACTTGCCAAGAAGGCGTTGATGTGGTGGAAAACAACAGTGATGGAACAAGAGGCTCAAGGACATGTAATAAGTTGGGGATTATTTAGGACTCGGTTCCTAACCCGATACTTCTCAGTGGTTGAACAACAAATTAAAGAGGATGAATTTACCAATTTGAAATAGGGCAACATGGCAGTATCAGATTATGCTCTCCACTACTCTTCGCTACTAAGATATGTTCCTCACAACGCCACTAATACTCAAGAAAAGATGAGGCACTTTTTGAAAGGTTTGAGACCCGAACTATATGACAGGGTGATCAGTAATGGCCCTAAGTCCTTTGACGACGCTCTCACACGAGCGGAATTAGCAGAGTTGGGAGTGGGTGCATATGCAGACTCCATACCACCACCATTGCCCCCACAGAAGTCAACCCCTGATAGTTTGAAACCAAGAGGTGACCAATTTAAGTCAAGAGGAACTTCATCGTCTTCTAGATTCAGTGGTCGACGACCTGATTTTCGTCGCATGGGAGACCGCAGGAGTAATACTCAATCAAATAGGGGACAGACGCAAGTAAGTAGGTTTGGAGGAATCAAGTGTTATCATTGTGGAGGACCTCATCCGATAAGGGAATGCACTGCTTGCTATGAATGTGGCAAAAAGGGCCGCATTGCTCGGGAATGTCCTAACCGATGAGGACAGCAAGACATTATAGGGAGATTCTCAGACAGGGCAGTACAACAGAGACAACAGTATGTGCTGAGACCATTGGGAGGTCAGATGTCAGGGCCGCCTCCGGGCCAGGTTTTTGCATTGACTAGAGAGCGGGCAGAGGCAGCTCCAGGAACAGTGATTGTGGGTAAGTGTTCTTTATTTACTTACCCTGCCTTTATATTAATAGATACGGGAGCTTCCCATTCTTTTATTTCTGTTGAATTTGTTAAGAAGTATCATATATGCTCATCTCTTTTACCCACGTCTCTCCTTGTCTCGACACCCACGGGAGAGAACACGGTCATTAACCGGGTAGTATCCGATTGCCTCATTTATTTTGAGGGTGATGGCTTGAAGACAGACTTGATTGTTTTAGAGATGAGAGATTTTGATTGTATTGTGGGAATTGATGTACTGAGCCATTATCAGGCAGTTGTAGATTGTTGTCAAAGAACAGTTCGCTTTCAATCTGAACAGGGAAAGTGATGGATGTTTTATGGAAAGGGGTCTCGTCCAAGGATTCTGTTAATATCTGTCGTCCGAATGTCACGACTGTTAGATCAAGGGCATTCAGGCTATTTGATTTATGCAGATGATATGCTGAAAAGAAAAAGGAAGTAAAGACTGATGAGATACCGGTAGTTGCTGAATTTGTGGATGTCTTTCCGGAGAAATTCCAGGCTTTCCTCCGGGTCATGAGGTCGAATTCGAGATTGAATTAATACCATGTTCAACTCATATTTCCCGTGCCCCTTATAGAATAGCACAGGTAGAATTGAGAGAATTAAAGATTCAATTACAGGAGCTTCTTGATAGAGGATACATACGTCCCAGTGTGTCGCCTTGGGGTGCACCGGTCTTATTTGTGAAAAAGAAAGACGGTTCGATGCGATTGTGCATCGATTACAAACAGTTGAACAAAGTGACGATAAAGAACAAGTACCCTCTCCCGCGAATTGATGACTTGTTTGATCAGTTACAAGGCACAACGATTTATTCCAAGATTGATTTGAGATACGGATACCATCATATACGGGTTAGAGGAGGGGACGTTCAGAAGACAGCGTTTCAGACTCATTATGGACATTATGAATTCTTGGTTATGCCGTTCGGTGTGACGAATGCCCCGGCTGTCTTTATGAGTCTAATGAATTGGGTGTTCCAGCCGTATCTTGATCAGTTCGTCATTGTGTTCATCAATGATATTCTTATTTATTCCCAGAGTGAGGAAGAGAACGAGAGACATTTGCGAATAGTGCTCCAGATTCTTAGAGATAATCAACTGTTTGTCAAGCTCAGTAAATGTGAATTCTGGTTGAACAACATAGTATTCCTGGGATATGTCATCTCTAGCAATGGGATATCAGTAGATCCTAGGAAAGTAGAGGCCATGATGGAGTGGTCTGCGCCTACTTTCGTGCCCGAGATACGGAACTTTCTTGGTTTAGCCGGTTATTATCGACGTTTTATCGAGGGATTCTCAAAAATTGCAAATCCATTGACACAATTGACTCAGAAAGGAGTACCATTTTATTGGTCTGAGACTTGTGAGCAGAGCTTTCAAGAGTTGAAACACCGGCTGACATCAGCACCCGTGTTAGATCTGTCAATAAGTGAAGGCCGAAAGACAGAGACCGGGCCATGAATTAAGAAGTTTAGAAGTACCTAAATGGAAGTGGGAACGCATGTCCATGGACTTTGTGAATCACTTGCCGAGGACTACCTCAGGGCTTGACGTCATTTGGGTAATTGTGGATAGGTTAACCAAAGTAGCTCATTTTATTCCATACAGCATGACCTTCACGTATTTGAGGATGGCTCAATTGTACGTTCGAGATGTGGTAAGATTGCATGGAATCCCGATTTCTATTGTGTCGGATCGAGATCCGCGATTTACTTCAGCTTTGGGAACTGAAGTCAGATTGTGTACGGAATACCACCCCCAAACTGATGGCCAGACTGAGCGTACTATACAAACACTTGAAGATATGTTGCGGGCTTGTGTACTATAGTTTGACACTACGTGGCATGACTCTTTGGCTTTGGTGGAATTCTCGTACAAGAATAGCTATCAGGCGAGCATTCAGATGGCTCCATTTGAAGCCTTATATGGTCGACGTTGTAGATCGCCACTATACTGGGATGACATAGATCGCAAATCAGTTAGAGGACAGGAATTGATCAGGGAGATGGAAGAAAAAGTGAAAGTAATTCGGCAGAGGATGAAAGCGGGTCAAGATAGGCAAACAGCCTATGCTAATAAACGAAGACGACCGTTAGAGTTTCAATTGGGTGACAAAGTGTTTCTAAAGATCTCACTTTTCAGGGGTGTAGTACGATTTGGTATGCGATGGAAGGTTCACCGAGATATGTGGGTCCTTATGAGATTTTACAGCGTATTGGCACCTTGTCTTATCGTCTGGCTTTACCACCATCCTTATCTGGCATTCACGATGTGTTAAAGTTGATGGCAATGGATTTGACTTGAAAACACCTTTATATCCACTCAAATCTGCACTCTCACACACACCACACCACTTTCACCTAAAAATCTATACACTCCTTCTTCCTCCTCTCTTCTTGCTAGCTGAGATTTTTGAACTTCCTTCCCCAAAGACTTGGATTTGAAGAAGTGTAGAGGTATGAGATCATATGTTTAGTGTTGGTGTTTGAACTTCCGTTTTGATAACATCATCAAAGTGGTTGGTTTTGTTAAAAATCCGGAAGTGACATGTGTATGCAAAAGGGTTAGTGGGAGCACAGTTATATTTGTGATGCTTTAAGTTGATTATATCATGCTCATTGTGAATGTTGTTGGATTAATCAATTAAAGCATGATTATCTACTAATTTCTCCACGAAAGATTAGGGAGAAGCGTCCTACGTGCTTGGCGTAAGGATCTATAGGGATAGATCTAAAGGATGGTTGAGGTCTCTCAATCTACGTACATAAACACTGTGCTAAAAGAGTTTAGCATAGAATAGTCAAAAATGAGTTACTTCATAATATGTCATAGTATTCATCTCTCGAGTTAATGGGTCTTAAGATTGATGAGGAGAGAGAAAAGATGACATTGGTACCTTACGTTTCGATTTTTAATAGCATAATGTATGATATGTTATGTACTTGGCCTGATGTATGTTCTTAGTGTAATGAGCAAACATCGGAATTGCTTCAGCAGAAAAATACCATCTAATGAGAGAGATGGTAGAGGCGACATTATTATCAAGAGAATTGCTTCAGCAGAAAAATATAGTGAATCCACTGACAAAGCCTTTACAATGATTGATGTCTGTCAGACATCTTGGGAAGATGGTCTTGATACACATGAGTAGTTGGCTTTGGGAAAGTGAAAGATATTGTTGTCATATGTGATTAAGTAAATTAATAGTTGATTGATTGTACTTATAATCTTATTATGAGAAATATTTGTTTGAATATTAATATATATGACACTTCTTCATCTGTTTACCCATGCATCTTGGTGTATTGATGAAGTCCTTGATATTGATATAGTCCATAGAATGTGGTTACGCATATGATGGTGACCATGAAATACATTCTTGACTGTGATTTCTGAATGTTCTTGGACGATGAGCCTTCAAGAATGGGATATTGATATATGCTCGTTAGAGACTGGTATTCATGATGTGTCTATTGTAGTGCCCTACGTTTCATCGGCGTTGGCTTGGAGAAGTCAGCACACATGAATAGGTGCTCATTAGGAATGAGTTCACTGAACGACCCTACTCGGAATTCTATAAGTGGTTACCATTGGTCGAGTATAGAATTTCTAGTCATAGTTGTGCACCATTACTCCTCATGACCCAAGGCGTCATTGAGGTCTTGGCATATAGCTGTGTACTTTGATTTAATGACTGATCACATATGGGTCATAAAGTTGTTATTTTGGGTATTCAATGATGCTGTCATAGGCCTATGATTGTCGTTGGGGATTCACCACTAGTCTTGATGAACCATGATGTCCTATTTGTTTTTCTGTATTTGATTCATGGAATCTCTGACCATAGTGGGTAGTGCTTGTGAAAAAAGAGTTTTTCATATGCACACAATGAATATATAACGTGAAACAAATACATAGTTATTGAAATCATAAGGGGTCTCGATCAACCAATGCCCTTGATTCAATCGGGACACTGCACACTAACTATGGCTGACAGGTTCTCGTACGTTGCTAGTCATTTGTATCTAGGTCTTCATGAAGCGCAGATGCTAGGCGCTACCCATGATCGGTAGGTTGTTGCTGAAATTGTATTTCGGCCATTGTCTATTAAAAAAAGTTTAATTGACAATTAGACAATGGGGCATTCAGGGTAAGCCCAAAGAAGTTGTTTGACTTCTAAAATCACAAAGGTTGTGATCCTACTTATATGATACACTTGAGTCTCGCTGGGTCACAATCAACGGGCCGTCGATCTATCGATGGGAATTGAGACTTAAATATTAAGTGCTCAATTTAAGTGATTTAAAAGAGATGCATTTAATTTTTGAAAGCTCCTCGCTTTAGTGGAGTTTCTATTTTTAAAAATGTTTCATTTATAGAAATTTCTGAAATTAAAACGTTTGATATATTTATGTCTCATAATTATGTACATTGATAGTACATCAAGTTGTTCAATTGGATTGAGTTACTTGGATTATGAGTTTGTAGTTTTGTATTGGCTTTTGGGCAAGTGAGAGATTGTTTGTTAGCAATGCCCTTCAAGCCAATGAGCTAATGGTTGGCCTGTTGGGCTTAATGGACCCTAGCCCAACTAAACAACTATAAATATGTCAGTCATTCTCTAGGTTTGATGTTTTGATTCCATTCACTCTCATAGAAACGCTAACACCAAACTAGCACTGGTGATGAGCTTGTAGATCTGGTCATGTTAGTTGGACTCGATGGTCACTGCCGTCAGAATTACGTCGGTGAACGGTAATCTCTTTTTTGTGCATTTATATTAGATTTATGCATGTTAATATATGAATCAAGCGCGATCGATCTGTCCCCAGGTCAGATCTGTTTATGTTTATTTTTCGCTGCGTTTGGATCTGACGCCGGGGTTCGAAAACCCAACAGGGTTACCTGACACACCATTCGATTCCTTTGTGCAATTGTACCTTGCTAAGGATTACCACAAAAGCAGTGAATCTCAGCACCAACAATTAGCTTCCATGCCTTAGCTGGCGGCTATTCCCCCAACCTCTCCGATTACGATGCTCCATCAATTCCGTACTTGTTCAAGTATTATTTGACAATGGCTCAACGATCTTGTAAAACACATAGAATTGTCCATCCCGCCATCTCCACACTTCACACTAGCCGTTGCCCCCAATGTAAATTTATCCTTGCAGGATCATTCATTCGATGTGGATCTCTTAATTTTTACCTATTCAAGGAGCTGGCGTCGTCTTAGGTGTTCAGTGGCTGCAAACACTAGGCGATATCCTTATGAACTACCAACACTTATCGATAAATTTCATTTGGCAGGTTACTCTGATTCCAAGGTTGAGCAGGTCCATTTCAACCAATCAACTCTCACTGGAAATATCAGTCACCAGAAGATTCTTCATGGATACTACTCCAAGAATTTAAAGCAACCGACCCAACATTCGACCTTGAGGACAAGGTCTGTCTAAATCGATTGCGGAATTGATAGAGAGTTCACTACTACTGATCCGGCCCAAGACAATCGACATTATCCAGGAGAGAGAGCATGTGTGGCAACAAGGATATTCACACATTCTCTAGAAGCTCCTGATAATTAATTTGTTAAGTTTGTTATACTGTGATCACTGAAAACGGGGAGAGGGAGAGAGAGACCATAATTTTGATTAACGTTAATGGTGTATTTGATCAAAATTGAAAAACTGGAGGATTCAATTTGAAACAAGGAAGTATCAATCTGAAAATTGTATATACAAGGGACTTTGATGAAAGTTTATGGTAGATAAATTTAAAAATCGGTGATTAAAAATGAAATAATGAAGGATCAAATCTGAAAATTACAAATACAAGGGACCAAATTTATTTTAAGGATAAAGATAAGGGGCTAAATGATAATTATTTCAAGTCATGACTTTTTGACAACATTATATATAATGCAAGAATACCACTTATTAAGAAAGAGTAGAGAAGACTTATGCTAGCTCGGCTGATAAGTCTTTATCTCTTTCTTTGGAGAGGTCTCGATTTCGAGATCAGGCATGTGGCTCAAAAACTTTGTTTTAAAATATCCTTCCCCGTCTTAGAAAAAAGTAAAATAGAGACAATGTCAAATGCGTCTAATATATTTGGATTGTGTTTTAAATATCACAACGCCACTGTTTGTTGTTTGTTTGCTCTGTTAATTATAATATTATCCTATTTTATAAAATAAATCTAATTAATTACTATATTGATTACTCTACAATATTATCCAATTTTTTATATAAAACCAAATTATAGCGTGCAAAGGGACCCTAGTATAATATATAATGCAAGATGCTACACATTCAACGAGCCTCCATTCTGACATTCCTTCACCAATCCCCACTCAATAAACTAAGTATTCATTCAATCACTTATACCTGAATCAAGTTTTTCCCACTGATCTCTCAAATTCCCAATACTTTTCCATCTGGGTCGCTTGCAAATCTCTGAAAAACGCGTTTTCTTGAAATTCCCCAATGGCGGAAAATTCAAAGGATGATGATGTACTAAGTCAACTCTGCGAGTTAGTCAATGCTATCTACGGGTTGCCCGATTGCAGGACGGTTTCGAAGAAGATGTATGGCAATCTGGTGAGGAGATTGAAGCTTTTGAGCCCTCTGTTTGAGGAGTTGAAGGAGGATAGGGAGGAGGGACTAGGAAACGACGTCGTTGAGGGGCTTGTCTCACTCAGAGCAGCCATTGAATCGGCTCTTGAGCTTCTTAAATCGGTCCATGAAGGCAGTAAGATTTTCCAGGTACGTATATGTAGAAAGTTTCTATTTTGATTGATATTTTTTGTTTTATTTATTTTTAGCATATTGGGTATCACAGTTCAAGCTTACAGGCCTTAAAAGAGTAAATTTGGATTCATTATGCAGGGGATTGTAGCTATTTTTCCTGGATTTTACGAGAATATGTAGTTATTGATTATTCAGGATTATTGATCAAGCGTTTGTTTCTACTGGAAGAACACACAGTAGCCACCACCCAAAAAAATTAGACTGGTGTTTTAATATTTATGAAAATATTAGCTTTATCGCGGAATACTTTGCTTGCCAGAAGCAAGGAAACTTATAGGTTCGTCTGTTGTTGTATGTGATTGATTCTGTGATGTCGTAAGAGTTAGCTACTTGATATTAGCCTAAATGTATATCATCTTGCTCGTCACGATTATTACGGTTAATTTGTGTATATATCCAAATTGAAGACCTCTATACTTCAAAGAGACTCCATTGAAGTGTTAGGATAGTAAATTTCATGTAAATTACTCTATCTGAAATGGCATTATATGCTTCTTGATGAAAATACCAGTTATTTAAAGGTTGAATATGCTGAAACTGAAAGTGATACTGATGGATGAGATACTTATTCTGCTGGCCATAAAGTTTTGAGCTCTTTAAGTTGTACATATTAATGGAAGTAGTGAGATTTTTTGGTCTGAATGCATTTCTTATTTTGCTTCTGTTGAGCAGATTTGAAGTCGTGGATTTTATTTGATCCATTATGATGTGGTTCAACCTCTGGATTATCTTTAGTGATGTGTATTTTTGTGCTCAAGTTTTTCTGTTTTATGTTCCTTTCTGCTGCAGGCTCTGCGAATAAATAAAATTGCTGGCAGGTTCGATAATGTAACTGAACAGATCGTAGCAGCATTGGACCAGATTCCCTATAAAAACCTCAAAATGCCCGAGGAAGTTCGAGAACAGGTGTTTTACATCATTATGGTTGTTACGATTAAAAAGTTGATTCCCTTGTATTTCATTTTCACTGTGGAATCTGTTTCATTCTTTAGATTGAACTCGTACATGCGCAATTTAAAAGAGTGGTAGGCCGAATGGAATCGCCTGATTTGCAAATGGTGATGGACTTAACTGCAGCACAAATGGAAGACGATCCTGACCCCATAGTATTCAAAAGGCTTTCGGAGAAGTTAAATCTCATGGCTATGAATGATATAAAGAAGGAGTCGCTTGCCATCCACGATATGGTTATCTCTAGCGGTGGAGTTCCTGATGGAGTGTCGGAGGAGTATTTTGAGACAATCACATTTCTTCTGCGGAAGTTGAAGGATTGTGTGGCGGCGAAGAATCCAGATTCTGAAGCGGCTGAAAGTGACAAGCTTTCATTTCAGTATAGATCTCCGGTCATTCCGGATGATTTTCGCTGCCCAATATCGCTGGAGCTGATGAAAGATCCTGTAATTGTATCTACTGGACAGGTTTGAAATCTCGAGTTGCCTCAAGAAATTAAAATTTCTGTTTTGGACTAGTATTGGATGTATAATAGATATTTTGTAAAACTAATAAACCAAAGGAAATTTCTTCATGGGAAAATTTTCACTTTAAATGAAGGTGGAGGTGTTTTGGAGTTCTAATGGGAAAAGAAAGAAAGTTTTAGTACATATGTGGTTTTTTATGTTTTGGAAATTTTATGCATGGTCATATTTGTTTTTGGCTCGTTATGTTTTTTGCAGACTTATGAAAGGTCCTGCATCCAGAAATGGCTGGATGCGGGGCATAAGACCTGCCCCAAGACACAGCAGTCATTATTGCATACTGCTTTAACCCCCAACTATGTGTTGAAAAGTCTCATTGCTTTGTGGTGTGAAACTAACGGGATCGAGCTTCCTAAAAAGCAAGGCAATGGCCGGAACAAAAGATTGGGCAGGGGTTCAGACTGTGATCGTGCAGCTATAGACGTCTTGCTGCAAAAACTTGCGAATGGTAATGCCGAGCAGCAAAGAGCAGCTGCCGGAGAGCTTCGTTTACTCGCTAAAAGAAATACCGATAATCGAGTATGCATAGCCGAAGCAGGAGCCATACCCTTGTTAGTCGAACTCCTATCCTCCACAGATCAGAGGACTCAAGAACATGCCGTCACAGCACTTCTCAACCTCTCCATAAACGAGGCAAACAAAGCAGCTATCGTAAATGCCGGTGCTATAACTGAAATTGTTGATGTGCTGAAAAATGGCAGCATGGAAGCTAGAGAAAATGCAGCGGCTGCCCTTTTTAGCTTGTCAGCTGTTGATGAAAACAAAGTGGCAATCGGGGCCGCAGGAGCCATGCCACCATTGATTGATTTGCTCTGCCGAGGCACTCCAAGAGGTAAGAAAGATGCAGCCACCGCTATATTTAACCTTTCAATTTACCAAGGGAACAAAGTGAGAGCTGTAAGAGCGGGAATAGTGCCACCACTTGTTAGATTGCTGAATGATCTTGGAGGAGGAATGATGGATGAAGCACTTGCAATATTGGCTATACTTGCCTGCCATCAAGAAGGAAAAGCCGCGATTGGTAAAGCTGAGCCAATCCCTTTTGTGGTGGAGGTAATCAGGACAGGTTCACCTCGTAACAGGGAAAATGCAGCTGCGATATTGTGGTCATTGTGCACAGGTAATCAAGAGTATTTAAAAGTTGCTCGTGATCTTGGGGCAGAGGAAGCATTGAAGGAATTGTTGGAGAATGGCACTGACAGGGCTAAAAGAAAAGCTGGAAGTGTTTTGGAGCAGCTTGACCGAGTCCAAGAAGCTATCGTTTCTTGAAATTCTTTTGGTTGAATAATGAGGAATCTCAGCATTCATCGTTTGATTTTGCCATTCGAGAGTAGTCTTGGCGATGCAAAGCAGATTTTGATTTCTTGATATATATTCACAATGCATGGTCTTATATCTGTGTAAAGCACAGTATACATTGGGTGTTCTGTGATCGTAGTGGGATGGGGAGGGGAAAGATTGTTGATGCGTTTTGGTGGGAATTGGAATGATTAATCAAGTTTTATTTGAAGGGTCATTGCAGAAAATTATTAAAAGTTGAATTTGTTTTTGAATAAATGATATTTTATATGTTATACTTTAAATTATGTAGGGAAGCTTCAATCAAATGTCAAGTGCGATTTAGGGGTGCTTAACGGGCCGGGTCAATCCGGACCCGGCCCAAAACCGGACCGGTTAGTCCGGTCCGAAACCAGAACCGGACTAACCGGTCCCGAACCGGTCCGGAACCAGTTTGATACCGGACCGGATCGGTTCTACCGTTCCGGATCCGGTATCTTACCGGTTCCGGACCAAACGGATCCGGTTCCGTTTTTAAAAAAAAATAAAAATTTCCCCGATAAATCCCTTCGTTTTTTCCTTTTAAAAAAAAAAGAAAAAAAAAAGAAAAATCCGATTTCGGGTTGGAACCGGTCCAACCCGAAACCGGACCCGATCCGGTTCCTTACCGGATCGGACCGGTTCCGTCCTTAACGGACCTGGAACCGATCGGTTCCGATCCAGACCGGACCGGGTCAAGCCAATAAGCACCCCTAGTACGATTCTAGCCACTGTTGTCTCCGCGTGACCTTGTGCTAGGGCTTTCCTAGTGACTCTCCTGCACGAACCCTAGACTTCTCGTGTTTGACATATGCGAGCTCTAGCCTCCTCGCGACTCTTCTACACAAGCCCTAGCATCCTCGTGTCTTTCCTGCACAAGTCTTAGCTGCTGCTAGCCTCCACGCACCCCTCTCACACGGACACCCCTTTTTTTAACCAGTTCCTGTACTGAACTCGACTTATATAGTAAAGTAGTCTGGTGGAAGAGGCCCTCCTCACCACTCCCCTCCACCCCTATCTAACAGTCGCCTCTTCGTCAACCTCTTCAATGGAATCATCGCAGTCGGCCTTCACTTCCACCGAAAACACGTCTAAAAAATTCTCCAAATCCGGCAACATCTACGCCAGTGGAGATCCACAATTCAATACTCCACCTACCCGTGAGGATTCCTATGTACCTACGTCTAATCAGCAAGCTTGGTCTCATCAACGTCTATAGTCAAGCTTGAGGGGGCTGTAAAAAATATTCAATCAAACATTCATCGATTATTTAAATGAATAGGATGAATGAGGTTTTATATTTTAAACTTTGTTTGTTGATTATATTTATCTAGATTAGGCTCTTAGACATATTAGAATCCTATATTTTAGACTCATATAGTTAATTGGTTGAATTAACTATGTATCCGGTATCTAACTCTAAAGTGAATAATTAATAATAATAAAACTTCCAATCCAATGTTTCTTCCGTATATTCTACACATTCAACCGAAGCAATCGAAACAAATTGCACAATTAATTTTGACCAACCAATTTACGTGTAGCTCTTATATTCAAGTTACACCAAACACATACATGTATCTATAAAAATTAAAAAGGAAACTGCAATCCTAAGGAAAGGATTACACCCCGAGTCCCCGACACAAGGAAATAACAAAAACCCAAAAAACACCAAAGAAAGATCCTCTATATTTGAACCATTATAGAAATCGTTCCTGCCACATTACTAAATTTTACAAACAAAATGCAGTTCCCTGGTGACTCTGAAGCTACGAATTGCTCCCAATCAACTGCCCAACTTATCGAAGAAGGATTCAATCAAGGTCTTTCCATTCACAATTTTTGTTGTTCCCACAATCACGTCATATGCCATTCCTTCCTGTGGAAAGTTGCATCAAGATGCAAAGTTTATAAAGGCGATTATATGATGGCTAAAAGCTCGTATTGGGGTAATGTAGAAGACAATATACAGATTAATGTATTCATGGTGGAAGATTATGATTTACCTGGGAACTAAGGAAACGAAGGGCAGAAATCTCAGCAAACGTCACTCCGCCAATGAAAACTACAAGAACTAAAGAGCGTCTCCCAACTGCAAGTCTGAAATATATCAATCGTGAGATTAGATTAGAAAGGAAATGGCAGGTACCTTCCAATCTACAATGAACAACAGTAGCCGACAATTGGAACTTCAAGAAGACAGCATCAAGAAATAGAGTGTCACTGCTCGGTCGATAATGTGGAACTTCAAAGATGTAAGCTTTACAATGCGATGCTGAGTAGATAGTAATTTGAAGACAATTGATGTGGTCTATATGCCACCTTCGTGCTCATTTTAACCACCGATTTTGTAGGTCAATTTTATTTTAGAGATTCTCTCAACTTAGCAATTGGCAAGACCAAGTCCAAGAATGCATAGAAATTGTCATTTCTTGCAAATTGAACACAAGGGAAAGGATACACGAAGTCATTTGCTACAACCAACATCACATTGATTTTCTCACTGTCATTGACTTCCTTATTGCGGTACATAGATACTGCTATATATATATAAGAAAAAGGACTAAGCATGAGATTTATGAGGAAGAAGGTCGCAAAAAGCGATCTTCGCTATTGGATTTTAGAAAACAGTGAACAGAAATCAAATAATCTATATATTGTGACCGACAATGGACAGCCATCAAAATGGATGCTATAAATTTAAGATTTATAAGAACATATAAACGTTAAGAATGCTGACGAGCATGATTTTTTGGTGTGGAGAGCAGACATAGAATCACATAGCAAAGAACTGAGAAGTTAGCGATAAATACTTCTCTGAGCTGTTTAGAGCTCCTGGCAGCGTGTCATAAGAGGGGATGCTAGCAAATCGACCCTATAGACAAATTTCACATCAGTATAAACCATTTCTTCTTAGTGTTGCATGCAAAAAAGAAGGGTATAAAATCACCGACTTTCTTTGTTTCTGAGTGTGGCCCAGGCAGCAGCTTTAGTATTTCTTCAATGGGTCGCCTGCAAATATATTTACTCACATATGGTAATAGCCAGCTTTGAGTATCCTTCATATTATAATCCAATCTAATGATTTGAAAAATAGCTGTGTCATTCAAATACATTTCACTCATATGTCATATTCATTTTTTAACAGATTATTAACACCACATATTCCCTATTTTTTTAACGTGTATAATGTAAATGGTGAAAGTATATACATAGAAGGTAATCGTAATTCACGGCAGAAAGTGCAAGTTGGTAATAGGAACATAGCATAAACTTTCCCATACTGACTGATAATACAGCAGCAAAGTAGAAGGCATCCCAAGGGAAACCTAATGCTAAATACTATAAATTTAACATCATGCAGGCCCAGTGTTTTCCCCAAGAGACGAAATAGGCCCAAATAGTTTATTTGTTTCAGAAAATATTCATGTCATTACTTTGTTCTCCAGTCAGCTACTCACCGGTCTTGAGGAAAACTTTCACTAGTTACTCAACTCATTATGGACACGTGAAATAATGAAAACATTACGGTTTCCTCTCCTTAACATATCTTTTTTATCAGCAGCAGACACAAGAGAGATGAAAAACGTAAATAACTTAACCAACATATAGAAAAGGTTCAAACCCAGCATAATCAACAAGGCATCTGACATTCATACCGCCATGCATTAGAATAACAAACAATTTGGATGTGATCTCACCATCCAGATCGTATCGCCTGCTGTACCAGTCGAATGCTGAGCGGCGCATATCCAGAGAAGACGTAGGATATGTCATTGGGTCTGATAAATACAAGAATGATTAGACAAAAGCATAATATGGAGAGGGAGGAGGGGAGAGTGAGAAGTCACTACATTGTGTAATTCAAGTCCTGCTCTTAAACAAAATTTGTATTCACAGTTAAAAAAATCAGTTAAAAAGGTAAGAGGAAGGCGGTTTAGATTAAGTATTAATTTCAATGGCGATTGGTCAACCCCGTTAGAAGCCAAAAGCAGTAGGTCATGAGCAGTTTTTATAGGAAACATAATCAAGAAGCAAGAACACTACTACAACATGGACAGAACAATATTACACCAAATCTCCGAAACATGAATAAGACATGTTTTCAAATGCACCGCACCCTTGTCCAAAGCTGTGTGAATTCATTTCACATCAACTCTAACCTGCACAGGCACACATTACCCAGACTTACATAAACCAAACACATTTTATGTGGCAACCATTTGTTACATGCCATATGTCAACGCTGGAAGTGCCGTTTGAGTTGTGTCAAGTCGAGTAACATCAGATTAGGTAGTTCAGTCAAGGACCAGTAGATCTGCTTCTTCAAACGAACCCAAAATTCCAGGCAGCCAAAAATGTTTCAGGTAAATTTGGAGGGGTTCCAGTAACAAAGTTGGTTGTAGAAGGCCAAAAAATTATATTTCTCCAAGTTCAGTCCATAAAGAACCCAAAATCTAGCCTAACAAGATCAGATTTCTCAAATTTATACACTAAAAAAAAAAGATGATGTCAATTTTTAGGGGGAAAAAATGGGTGGTCATCGAGTGGACAACCAAATTAAGAATTTCAAATTATGACGTCAAAGTTGCTGGCACAATCAAAGCAAGGGTCATCCAGTTCCATCAGATGAAGAATTGCAAATCATGTTATCAAAGTTACCGGCACAACCAACACCAAAGGCAGAATCAGAGGAAATGCTGCTAAAGGGCAACTCACAACTAAATGCTAAAGCTCCCAAAATGATTGTTAAGGAACCCCGATGCTGCCAAACGGTGAAGAGATCATGATGAGCAGGCTTAGATATTGGAAAACTCGATGGCAGATAGAGATGAAAAAGCGAGAAGCAGTGGGATATATGGAGAGAGTATAAAGAACAACCATGTGAGTGCTCCAGAAGTAAAGTTTGGGAGAAAAGATGGCATTAAAGTCTGGATTTAATCCCTAAACTCTAGGGATTAATTTCACATAATTTCAGTCTTTCCTTAATTTATCTGATATCTTTTGATTAGTTGTTTCTATATTTATTTCCTTGATTTAAGGGATTAGATTGTTGCTGAAATAAAGGGATGAGTAGCAGAGTAGTTGCTACCTACTCCTATATATTAATTGTTCCGTTGATTTGAATTATATGAAAAATGAGATTGAGTTTTCCTCTCAATATTTCTCCAACTATGAGTCTTTCATTTCAATATTTCAACATGGTACCAGAGCTAGGAAATTCGATACTTCAGTCTCTTCACTTTTCTCCGATTTCATAATCTAAAAAAAAAAGACTCTCGTATACCCAAATACAGCCCAGCCACCGGAATGGCTACCGAAAAATCATCAAATTCTGCAGTCACAGTTCCAAACAGCCATGGAACTACAGACATTTCTCATTTTCCCATCACTGTCCATAAATTAAATGGCCAAAACTATCTCCAACGGTCTCAATCTGTCATGATGTTCATATGTGGCAAAGGCAATGTCGATTACCTCACTGGAATAGCCACTGCTCCAGGAAAAGAAGACCATAAATTCAAAGGATGGAAGGTAGAAAATAACATGGTAATGTCATGGTTGATAAATTCCATGACCAATGATATAGGGGAGAATTCTCTTGTCTACGAAACTGCACAAGACATCTGGAAGCCGTGAGAGAAACATATTTGACTAACGACAATACTCCGGAATTATTTGCAATCGAAGGTACCCTCCATGATCTGTGCCAAGACGATCTCCAAGTCACTCAATATTTCAATCTTCTTGCTCGATATTGGCAGCAACTGGATATGTTTGAAATATATGATTGGAAATGCCCATCGGATGGTGCCAAATACAAACAGTTGTAGAAAGGAAACGTGTCTACAAGTTCCTCTTGGGGTTGAATAAAAATATGGACAATGTACGAGGAAGGATAATGGGAACCAAACGTCTTCCCATCCTCCAAAAATATGATCACTGTCGCAGGCCTGGACACACCAAAGACACATGCTGGAAGATACACGGCAAGCAAACTGGAAATCAAAAACATCACCTGAAGGCCGAGGGTTCCTGACCAACAGTGAGGGGAAAACTTCAATTGAAACCACACTCTTTAGCAAAGAGCAATTGGAACTTCTCCAAAAGATGTTGTGCCACCAAACATCATCTTCCACTCAAACTGCTGAGAATGTCATAGGAACTGGTTCAACTGCTCAGACAGATAATTTTCCCATGGCTTTGAACACCCGGAAGCTGGAACACAACTCGTGGATTATCGACTCTAGTGCGTCGAATCATATGACCTGTAATGCTAAATTATCAAAACTTTCAGCCCAAGTATAGGGAATCTCATGGTTAGAATTGCCGATGGATCATTATCTAAAGTAGCAGGGATATGATCGGTTCCTATCACCAATGACCTAATATTGCGATAAATGCTATTAGTTCCTAATTTGAAGTGCAATCTGTTGTCCATTAGCAAAATCACCAAAGATTTGAATTGTGTTACTAATTTTCCTAAAATTATTGTGAAGTTCAGGACTTGGATCGGGGAGGACGATTGGCAATGCTAAGGAGTGTACGCGCCTATCTCCTTAATGGGTCTAATCAACCGAGAGAACAAGTTCTAGCTGCAAGTAGTGTTTCCTTTCCAATTTCATCTAATAATAATAGTGCAATCTTGTTGTGGCACTATAGATTAGGTCATCCAAGTTTCCAGTACCTGAAAAAATTGTTTCCAACTTTGTTCAATAATATCAATTCGGAATATTTCCAAGCGAAGTGTGTCAATTATCCAAGCATGTGAGAACCAATTATTCTGCCCAAGAATATAAAACATCTCATCCTTCTGCAATCGTCCATAGTGATATATGAGGACCCTGTAAAATCAATAACATTCCAGGAACTCGATGGTTTGTTTCTTTTGTTGATGATCACACCTGTGTAACTTGGATGTATCTCATGAAAGAGAACTCAGAGGAAGGAAGGATTTTCAAAAATTTCAACAAGATGATTCAAACACAATTTCAGACAAGAATAAAGGTGATGTGAACAGATAATGCCCGAGATTACTTCAACTCTATACTTGGTGGATATCTGATGGATCAAGGAATAGTGCACCAAAGCTCTTGTGTTGACATACCACAACAAAATGGTGTGGCGGAAAGAAAAAACAAACACCTACTCGAGTGGCTAGATCTATCATGTTCACCACAAATGTTCCCAAACACTTATGGGAGAAGCAGTTCTCACAGACACATATCTCATTAATAGAATGCCATCGACAGTCCTCAAATATCAAACACCTTGCCAAACCCTTCTCGTTTCCTATCTAGATATTCGAACCATTTCATCTTTGCCTTTAACAATATTCGGTTGCATGGCTTTCGTTCATATGCATCAACAACACCGAAGCAAGCTTGACCCCAAAGCCATCAAATGTCTCTTTCTTGGTTATTCACCCACTCAAAAAGGTTACAAACGAAGATATTCGAGCTGAAATAGGTATAGCTTGTATAGAAGAAAAGATGCAATAAAGCCGCTTACGTTGGTTTGGTCATGTTTGACGTAGGCCAGCAGTGCACCTGCGTCGAGTGGAGTCCATGGATTTCGGCCAGTTCACGAGAGCGAGAGGACGACCGAATAAGACATGGCTCGAAGTTATACGCAAATACTTGGAGTGCAATGGGATTACAGAGGATATGTTGACCGATAGAAGCGTTTGGAGAAGACTGACGCATGTGTCAGACCCGACTTGATTCTCTCTATTATCCATGTAGCCAACCCAAATTCATTGGAATTAAAAGCTTAGTTGTTGTTGTTGTTGATCTATGGATGTTACCTTTTTTGAAAATCAATCATTTTATCCAAAAACACCCATTGAGGGGGAGAATTCAAAATCGCAAGAATGGAGTTTTAGTTTGACACTCCAAACACGATAACATCACTTCCAACTCCTACTTCATCAACCATCTCCAGTCCTCTTCCACCTTCGACCGATTCAATCACACAAACTGCAGTTAACAAAGAACTAATTGTTTATTCAAGGAGGAAAAGGCCCCAAGAAGAAATAAAAGAGCGCACGCTTCCTGAGCAAAACTAGGAATCCAATTCTAACCAGCTCCAGAGGTTCCAGGTAACACTATTTCAAATATTACTGCTAATGATGATCTTGATATTCCAATTGCTTTGAGAAAAGGTGTGAGGTCTTGCACACAACATTCTATCCACAATTTTGTTTCCTATGTTGGTTTATCATCGAGATATCGGGTATTTGCTACTAATCTATCAACAACAACAACAACAACTACAACAACAAATCTATCCAATGTAGATATTCAACAAAGTATTCATGATGCTCAAGGAAAATATGAATGGAAAGTTGCTATTCACGAAGAAATGAATGCCCTTGCAAGGAACGGTACATGGGAACTCTCAGATTTGCCTAAAGGGAAAAAACCAATAGGATATAAGTGGATTTTTACTGTCAAATATAATCCTGATGGAAGTATAAATCTGCATAAAGCAAGACTTGTTGCTAAGGGTAAGGGTTTCACCCAAACCTATGGCATTGACTACCAAGAAACCTTTGCTCCTGTTGCCAAACTCAATACAGTTCGAGTTTTGCTCTCCTTAGCAGCCAACCTAGACTGGCCTCTACATCAATTAGATGTGAAGAATGTATTTCTCAGTGGTGACTTTGAGGAGGAAGTATACGTGGAAATCCCTCCGGGCTTTGAAACAAGAAACAATGTTGGCAAGGTTTGTACGCTCCGAAAGTTTTTGTATGGACACAAGCAATCCCCTGGAGTGTGGTTTGACAGTTTCACAAAGGTAATCAAGAAGCATGGATACTCTCAAGGTAAAGCTGATCATACCTTATTCAAAAAAACCTCTCATACCGGGAAGATTGCTATCATCATCGTTTAGGTCGATGACATTATCACGACATGAGATTATGTTGAAGAAATGGATTTGTTAAAGGAAATACTCGCAAAGGAATTTGAGATCAAAGATCTAGGATCACTAAATATTTTCTAGGCATGGAGGTAGCTCGTTCGAAGAAAGGCATTGTGAACTCCCAACGGAAATACACCTTGGACTTATTAAAAAAAACTGAAATTTTAGGATGCAAGCCCGTAGACAATCCAATGGAATCAAATTATAAAATTGGTTATCTATCTCACACGACACCAGACATTGGTTTCCCTGTAAGTGTTGTAAGCCAATTTATGAACAAGCCGAATGAAGAACATCTTGAAGCAATCTACAGGATTCTTAGATACTTGAAGATGACTCCTGGTAAAGGTCTATTCTTCCGAAAAGGAAACAATAAGGGAATAGAAGTCTACTCAAATGCAGATTGGGCAAGATCTATTACAGACCGAAGATCTAATACCAGCTATTGCACATTCGTATAGGGAAACTTGGTAATTGGGCGTAGCAAGAAACAGTTTGTAGTGTCGAGGCTGAATGTAGGGCGTTAGCTCAAAGTATATGTGAAGGGATATGGCTGAAAAGGTTGTTGGATGAGCTAAGGATTTCATCAGGAGAACCAATGAAGGTGTTCTGTGACAACATGGCAGCAATAAGCATTGCAAAGAATCTTGTTCATCATGATAGAACTAAGCATGTGGAGTTGGATCGTCATTTCATCAAAGAAAAGGCTGAGGCAGGAATATTGAGCTTAAACTATACACCCACACACCTTCAAGTGGCAGATGTTCTAACAAAAGCTCTTCCAAGAATGAAGTTTGAAGAATCAACATCCAAGATGGGAATGATTGACATCTATTCCCCAGCTTGAGGGGGAGTATAGAATTCTGGATTTAATCCCTAAACTCTAGGAATTAATTTCACATAATTTCAGTCTTTCCTTATTTTAACTGATATTTTTTTATTAGTTGTTTCTATATTTATTTCAGTGATTTAAGGGATTAGATTTTTGCTGAAATAAAGGGATGAGTAGCAGATTCGTTGCTACCTCCTCCTATATATTACTTGTGTTCTGCTGATTTGAATTATGCGAAATAAGAGATTTGAGTTTTCCTCTCAATATTTCTCCAACTATTTCTCCAACTATGAGTCTTTCATTTCAATATTTCAACAAAAGGAAGGTAGAAATTCAGGATGGAGAGCATGAGGAAGGTAAGAGAATCAGGATTGAGGCAACTGGTTTCAGAAAACTAGAGTGAGGTCCCATCCCCATATATCTGGACGCTATCAAAACAGTATCACTTTTTGTCAAATGTAATCTGCTTTACCTTAATCCCATGAACCCCATCAGATCGAGGTGAAACCTCAAAAACTTCGATATAAGCCAGGCCCGCCTATTCCAAATCTTGACATATCCATTCACATCTAAAGTTCATAGACCAGAACAACTACTTTACTTACTTCAGAAGTTCAGTGCCCCATGTATTGATAAAAAATGCTTGCAACATGTAGAACAAAGTAATATGTGTGTCGCTTTCTAAGAAGTTCAGCACAATCCTAGGTACAAAAGCAGAAATCGCTAGTCTTATTCTCCACTTTACAACTCAACTATACCGACAACATATTTGAAGAGTTGGTGGTGAAACTAGCAAAAAAAAACTTGAAGGTATGATAGAGTACTTTGAGGTATCTGTGTCCTCAACCACAAGTTGCAAAGAACGTTTGATTGTCAACCAGTTGCTTTTTGAGTCCTGCAAGATGAACAAAAAAACTAATATTGTTGAATAAGGAAATTTTTTTGGTTTGACTCGGAGGAGTATACATTGAATGCAACTTTAACCTGTTTCTTGAACAACCCTGCTTTTTCCAAGTTATTAAGTGTGGCAATATGCTCAAAACCATAGCTATGAAGAAATTCTCTCCTGAACCAAGAAAGAGAATGTCAAAAAAGATTAAAAAATTCTGAATCCAGTTCAGTCAAAATAGATAGTATCAAAAAAATTCCACTTGCCTCAAGTAGTCAAAATTCCTTTTTGGCAATCCCGAGTTTGTTATGGATAGCAAGATAAGAAGGCGTAGCACATTAATTAGGGGCTCTTGCTTATGAATCATTTCTTCAATGTAATCAAAGCATCTGCACCATAAACATAGTTTAATGATGCTCAAGTCAAATAGAGAGCATAGAGAGTAGACAATATATAACAATTTTGACTAGGCCTATGGATGAAATCTTGTAACAAATATAGAAATATTGTTACACTGATGAATGACAGCACAATTATAGCTATCAATGATTCCTCATTTCACGCCTTAGTCTTGTATATAGTTACTATAATTAGTTTGTTATTTTCCTGATTTTCCTCTTATATTAACTACTCATTGTACTATAAATTTACGGTAAATCACTCAATAGAGGAATACAAGATTTTACAGTGCAAAATACTCTGTTAATTGATATGGTATCAGAGCTAACATTCTGGAAAAAAAAAACAAAAAAAAAAAAAAACAAACAAGCGTTTTTTTGGAGAACTTACGTGGTTCGGAAATCGTGGATTTGCAATCCGTGCGTACAAATCTGTCTTTCTTGTACGTGGGTCGTCGCCGATTAGTCTTTGGATTTCCTCTTGGTCATTCGTCTGCTCTTCGTTAGCAGATTTCTGGATTTATTCTCGGTACGTTGTGGATTTTCGCGGGTTTCGCACGATCTCCGGCTTTTGTCCCTGTCAATCGTGGTTTCGGTGTTCGTTCAGAAATCTTGATTTGGTCTCTGTGGATTGTGGCCTTCGGATTTGTCGCAGGATCTCGTTGGTGTTGAAATTGAGCAACATCGGTTCTTGGTTATCGGTAAATTGCGAAAAATTTCAGGATTCATCGCGATTGAGTTTTGCTCTTGGGCTTTTGCTTTTATCGACTTTATTTTCCTTGGGTTTTTAAATTGCTCACAGTGTGTCAGGGCGTGGATAATTTTGGTTTTCCACTTCATTTTTTTATTATCATAGCATTTGCTTGGCTTCTTGTCTTGGTTTTGTTTCCTTTTGTGATCGTGACACGTAATCATAACTACCGATATTGTTTCTACTAAATTCAATGGGAAAAACTATGCTGCCTGGGAATTTCAATTTCGTATGTTCCTCAAGGGTAAGGAACTTTGGGGCCACATTACTCACTCTACTGTTGTGCCTACCACGGACAAAGCATTGGCCAAATGGGAGACTAATGATGCTCAAATCATTTCTTGGATTCTTGGCTCGATCGATGCACATATGGTGAACAATCTGCGCTGCTTTAATACCTCAAAGGCAATGTGGGACTATCTTATGCGGGTATATTATCAAGACAATACAGCACGCTGATTTCAACTTGAATTGGAGATTGCTAATTATTCACATGGCAATCTGACTATAGAACAATATTACTCTGGGTTTCTCAATCTCTGGACTGAATATACGGACATTATCTATGCTCATCTGTCCAAAGAGGCTCTTACTGCCATTCATGAGGTTCATGCAATTAGCCAACGTGATCAATTCCTCATGAAACTTCGCCCTGAATACGAGACTACTAGGGCTGGTTTATTGAATCGAGATCCTGTTCCATCCATGGATGTGTGTTTTGGAGAGCTTGTGCACGAAGAACAACGTTTGGCCACTCATGCTGCTCTCGGTTCTTCTCTGCCAAATTCTGAGATTGTCAACATCGATTATGCTGCCCATGGAAAATCAAAAGGAAAGAATTCCCCTCAGTGTTACAGCTGCAAGGGTTTCGGCCATATTGCTAGAAATTGCAATAAGAAGTTTTGCTACTGTAAACAAAAAGATCACATCATTGCTGACTGTCCTACACGTCCTCAGAATCGGTGTGTTAAAGCCTTTCACGCGGCTGCTGCACCGTCTGCTTCAGATTCTTCTTCTGCCAGCACGCAACCTCTTACACCCGACATGGTTCAGCAGATGATTATTTCAGCATTCTCTGCTCTTGGGCTTCAAGGCAGCGGTAAGAATGTTTCATCTCCTTTGTTTGTAGATTCTGGTGCATCGAACCATATGACTTGTTTCTCTAATTATTTGAGCAAAATTGGAAATATATTGGTAATCAACAGATTCAGATAGCAAATGGCCATAATCTTCCGATTACACATGTCGGTGATGGTAACTCTTCGTTTCATGATGTATTTATATCTCCTGGGTTATCTACGAGTTTGATCTCTGTTGGTTGTTGACAAGAATTACAATGTGCATTTCTCACATGATGGTTGTCTTGTGCAGAATCATAGGGGAAGGTGATAGCGCGGGAGGCTAAAGTGGGACACTTGTTTCCTCTGCAGCTTACTATTCACCTATTTTATCTCTGTCTTGCTTTACTTTTTCAAATAAGCCTTCTAGTTGGCATAAACGTTTCGGTCATCCCAATAATTTTGTTTTATTACATTTAATGAAACATGGCTTTCTGGGGAACACGCCTTCGATTTCTAATCCCGCATTATTACTTGATTGCTCTACTTGCAAACTTGGGAAAAGTAAGATTTTACCATTTCCACATCATGGTAGTCGTACTCATGCTTCTTTTGACCTCATTCATAGTGATATTTGGGGTATTGCTCCTGTCACTTCGCGTGCTAATTATAAGTATTTTGTGACTTTCCTTGGTGACTTTAGTCGCTTTACTTGGGTGTATTTCCTTCGTTCTAAGGCTGACCTTCTTACTATCTTTGAGACTTTTGTAGCATATATTGAAACACAGTTTTCCACCACTATTAAGTGTCTTCGCTCTGACAGTGGCAGTGAATATATCTCATGCTTTTCAAACATTCTTACAACAAAAAGGCATTATTTCTCAACGCTCATGTCCCTATACTCCTCAAAAAAATGGTGTGGCTGAACGTAAAAATCGTCACTTGTTAGATATGGTTCGTACTTTGCTCTTAGAATCCTCGGTGCAATCTACCTTTTGGGTTGAGGCTTTATCGACAGCAGTCTATCTTATTATTCGTCTACCATCTCAGCCTTTGAACTTTGAGTCTCCGTACTTCCGCTTGCATGACACCCATCCGAACTATCATCCTCTACGTACCTTTGGTAGTCATGTTTTGTTCACTTACCTTCTCATGAACATCACAAACTCTCTGCTCAGTCGGTTAGGTGTGCTTTTATGGGCTATAATACTACTCACAAGGGATATGTGTGTTATGATGTGAATTCTAAACGAATGCGTATTTCTCGAAATGTCGCTTTCTTTGAAAATCAGTATTATTTTCAGCATCATGCTCATTCCTCTGCTCCTATGTTACTTCCTAACTTTGATGATCTTGTGTCTTCTAATGAACGTTAAAAAACCAGGACTTGTCTATCAGAGACGACAGCCCCCCTCATCGGCACCTCCTCCCGATCCTGATCCATCACTGGGACAAGTTGCTCTTCGTCGTTAATCGCGTCATATTCGTCCTCCTGCTAGGTATGGTTTATCTGCCACTTTAGCGGATATTGTTGTTCCTAAATCTTATTCTCAGGCTGCTAAACAAACTTGTTGGGTGAAAGCAATGGATGAGGAACTTCAAGCTCTGTCGGAAAATAACACTTGGGATCTCGTTCCTTGTCCTATGGGAGTTAAGCCGATTGGCTCTAAGTGGGTATACTCGGTGAAGTTGAGGTCGATGGGTCTCTTGAGCGCTACAAAGCTCGATTCGTGGCAAAAGGCAATCATCAAGAGTATGGGGTAGATTATGATGAAACCTTTGCACCTGTCGCTAAAATGACTACTGTTCGTCTTGTTCTTGCGATTGCAGCTTCTCAAAACTGGCCCTTACATCAGATGGATGTCAAAAATGCATTTTTACATGGTGATCTTAAGGAGGACATTTATATGACTGTTCCACCAGGGATGTTTTCTACACCTTTCTCGACTGTTTGTAAGCTTAGACGCTCTCTCTATGGCTTGAATCAAGTTCCCCGTGCTTGGTTTGATAAATTTCGGACAACGCTTCTCCGCCTCTCCTTTATCCAAAGTCAGTATGATTCTTCATTATTTTTCTGCAAGACATCTAATGGCATTGTTCTTCTTTTGGTGTATGTGGACGACATTGTTATCACAGGAACCGACTCAGTCTTGAACTCTGAGTTACAGAAGGATCTTCAAAGTTCGTTCCATATGAAGGATTTGGGTCGATTGCAATACTTTTTTGGTCTTGAGGTGTTGTCTAATCCCACTGGCACGATCTTGCACCAACATAAGTACACCCAAGAGTTGATCTCCTTGGCGGGTCTTCAGCATGGCCGCACTGCTGACACTCATTTAGAGGTCAATGTGAAATATCATAATGATGAGGGCGAGTTTCTGAGGATCCTTCCATGTATCGTCAACTAGTTGGGAGTCTCAACTATTTGACAATTACTCGTCATGACATTTCTTTTGTTGTCCAACAAGTTAGTCAGTTTATGCAAGCTCCCTGACAACTTCATCCCACAGCTGTTCATCGCATTATTCGCTACTTAAAAGGTACCTCTACTCGGGGGCTCTTTTTTCCAGTCAACTCCTCAGTTGAGCTCATTGGATACAGTGATGCAGATTGGGTGGGGTGTCCGAACAATCGAAGATCGGTTTCTGGTTGGCGTATATTCCTTGGATTTGCTCTTATCTCGTGGAAAAGTATGAAACAAGATTGGGTGTCAAAATCTTCCACGGAATCCGAATATAGATCGATGTCCTCGGCGTGTTCAGAGATTGTATGGCTACGTCGTTTATTGGCTGAACTTGGCTTCCATCAACTTATTCCTACTCCTCTTCATGTTGACAATACAAGTGTTGTTCGAATCACAGCTAATCCGGTGTACCACGAGCAGACTAAGCATATTGAGGTGGACTGCCACTATATACGTGAAGCTTATGATGATAATGCTATCACTCTACCACATACTCCGTCACTTCTTCAGACCACTGATATATTCACCAAGGCTCTTTCTCGCCAACGCCATGACTTTCTCGTCGACAAATTGATGCTTTCTCATATCCCAGCATCAATTTGAGGGGGGGTGTTACACTGATGAATGACATCACAATTACAGCTTTCAATGATTCCTCATTTCACGCCTTAGTCTTGTATATAGTTACTATAATTAGTTTGTTATTTTCCTAATTTTCCTCTTGTATTAACTACTCATTGTATTATAAATTTACGGTAAATCACTCAATAGAGAAATACAAGATTTTACAGTGCAAAATACTCTTAATTGATAAATATAGAAGTGCGCATCAGATTGATTGTTGGTATATATACGACAAAGATATAAGTCTGTTTACAGATGAAAACACCTAGATCCACAAGAAAACATTACAATCTTAACATTATTAGTGAGATCCTAAGTACATTTACCAAGTGTAAGTATTACGGATTAGGATGATATAATTTTCCAACTCTCCCCTAAATTTGATTATTTTAAACTTCAAACTTGGACAAAGAGTTAAAAAACTGAAATGATATGTTTAACTTGAATTCAAATACTCCATAGGTGCATGCTTTTTCCATACTCTCATGATCACAAACTTCATGTGGTTGCTTGGGAAAATCCTTTACTTATTACATCCCAGGAAAATTTATATTCAAGAATCTAATTTCATGCAGTAAGACAATGGAGGCAAGAACTGCAATTTTTGACACGGGTCATATCAGAAATGGAAACAGAAATGCCCCAACAGCGCGATTATTTACAATTTTATTTTCGTAAAATCTTTATGGCTCTATGCCATGAAACCAAGTTTCGAATCTAGGAGATATATGAGCTATTGATTTATTTTATAAATGAAAATGCTAAAGATATAAACATTTTATAGGCTGAGATGCCTAAATCTATAAGTAAACAAATCGATCAAAAATCTTCCATAATTAGGAAAGAACTAATTAAGCTTAAGTAAATCAAAAGACTCAAAATTAGAATTATATACCTCTAAACAAGTTTAAATACCCATTAGCCCTACCATATAACCCAGGCATAGTAAGAGCACAATAGCCACTTAGACCATAACAAAATGTTATGCAGGTTAACATTGAAACATCACTGGAAATCAGGCTACCGACACTCTTTCATGCGCACAAGGAAGTGAAAAAGATTGTTAATTGTTCTCCCACAAAGTCCCACGATTAAAGACCAAAATCATCGTAGCATGATCATTGCGACAATACAAGAAAACAATTACAATCTTATAAATGAGATACCTGAAAACTCAAACTGTTTCCCTTCACTTTCAAATGAAACAAAGAAGCATAAACAATATACTCTGATTGACAGATTTGAGTCAACTCACTATTAATCCAACATGCCTAGACTAGGGAGATAAATGAACCAGTGGACTATAAGTCCTTTGACACCAAACCAGTTTTAACAAATCCAATCCAATCCAATCATTGCCACCCTCAAATCCAAAAGAAGATATGAAAAAAGATCAATTCTACACATCTCATAAATGAATAAAGTACAGTTGATAAAATTGAAAACATACATATCAAAGCTCTGGCCCTCCACAAGTGTTTGTTCCATATCAAGTTTCCCAAGAAACAAAGGTTTCGATGTAAATGTAGACAAATGCTGAGCTAGATTGATGTGCCTCTGAAAGGATAAAAGATAGCAGATTAGTGCTTCACACAGAATAAATTTTAAAATTTTATGAACTAAGGAAACTCACTGTCATTTCTGGCAATGAGTTGAGTTTCTTCACAAATCCTTCAATTCAGAGACCGTCTGAGCCTGAAATTATGGAAGACAATCAGGACATTCTCAATAAAGTGGAATCCTTTCCATATATTGATAATTGGTTTATAATCCAGTATGGAAATCCAGCATCTAGATTTAACTATTAATGAAAATAAGTTAATTTTTAAAATTTTATTTGCATTTCACATACTCTCTAAGGCATTATCTGACATTGGACATTCCCGTTTTCGAACACTACATTTAAGAAGGTAAAAACCGTGGTTAGAAAATTTCGCTTTTCATTTTTAGTAAAAATTCGCTAATTCACACCAATTCAAAGGATGGCATAATATTGAAAATGGAGCATGTATTAAATGTGACATGCACGAGATAATTATGTCGGATGGTTTTATCACAAATTATGAATCGATATAATTCAGGCAGTTCTCCAGTTTTAACAGATTGGAAGAACTTTTATGATCTTCAACTCAGTACAGGACATCATAATCATGCTTTGAGTGACACTTAAAATTATATTTAACCTTCATTTTGGCCAATGCAACTTCATCATTTTTAGATCTGTTAATGAAATTTCTAGCAACACTTCAAGGGTAACAAGTGATTGTGATATGGAGATATACCAGCTGTGAAGGTATTATGACAAGACAAGCTCAGTGGTATGTTTAGATGACTCACAGTGGTCGATATATCAGAATAATCCTGCTTCATGGATGTTGCTTTTTGACGTAGAACCTGAAACATGCTGCTACTAGCAATTAACTAAACCAGCCCCAAAAAAAAAACCCTGCCAGGATGAACTGGAACTGCTATGCACGAAAAAGAATTAATTGCATGCAGTTGTCACGACCTAAAGCATAAATGGATCAACCTGAACTACAACTTCAAAATTCAGATCCCGTATCTCTTTGAACAACTTGTCACTACAGTCAAGAGGATGCTGTGATTAGTCACAACATAACAGAAGTACCGAAAAAAATACTGTCATGAGTACTTCACACATTCAATTAAATATAGCTCCAGAAAAAGAGCAACTCCTCTAATCATAAATAGTTCACCTAGAGTTTAGAGGAACCTTAATCTTCTTCCCTTCTTGCTGAATGCCCATAATGGGAGCATCTAGCTCCACAGCACCATTATTGACACCAAGAAGCTGCATGAAACCCATGAGAGCTAGATTATAAACACTATATGGGCAAGAACAAAACTGTAATTCTATATCAGCTCACAGAGAAGTGAGTGGTGGCATGCCATGCTTCTTAAACACATAGCCAGCACATCATTACCTTGTTCATCACAGACTAGCAAAATAAAGGACAGGGGATCATTTAATAAAAGGATCTTCACATTGTACAAGGCATTAAAGTTTCAGATAGCCTCTGCAGATTAAAAAAAATTATATTTTCAAATGATATTTAATGATGGATCATACGCCTATTGGACATGCAGACCCACATATAAAATGTTTTTCATTAAAACGGTTACTCTTCACGTGACAGACTGAACTGCATTAATTATTTGGGACTGTCAAAGATCAAAAGGGATAGAAAATATCATAGATATCAGGCAAGTTTTTTATTCGAATTATGTGCTTATATATAAGTGGGTACAACATCCATTTGGCCTAAATAATCTCTACTTTCCTAACTATATACGTACAATACTAGAAAGTACAAGATACATGTTGATTCCATTTTGATTCAATCATAATTCACGTTATTTCCTTCTAGACTCAATCTTATCCGTGTAACAGGACATTGTGGAAGAAACACGAAATATATTTTCTGTACTCATAATATTACCTCATCTAGTAATCCCTCATATGTCAGTTGTGAACACATTGGAGTGACCATATCCACCTACAAGAATCAATAATCCCAAATCAGAAAAATAAATATAATCTATCTAACATATTAATATGTAACCACAAATAAGTACAATATGACTATTTTTCTAGGGAGCATAAATTTGCAAGATCACCTACTAACAAAAATAATATAGTTTAGGTTTGAGATTGAATTTTAAACTTGGAACAACTTTTTTTTTTAAAAGCAATGCCGTTTTTATTGAATACTAGAAAACCACGTACATAAGACAAAGATTAGGCCAAGACCTCCAAATAACTGAAAAGCATTATTCTCTCGGTATTACAAAGCTCACCAAAAGGAAGCATCCAAAAATCATTAAGTGACCCTAGAAGATATACGTAAATATGGACATCCTATTCGATCCATCCTGCAAAGGTCTTTGATGCTATTGGGAAGCCTATTTTCTGAGAATTGCTGAAACCAACTTTCTTTGAAAGTCGTGTTCACTAAGGCATCCATAGCAGTATTAGCTTCTCGATAGATGTGAGTAAGGTGAACTGGGAATTCTAGAAGAACGGACTAGTTCAGATTTGATGATGGTCAGCGAGAGAAACGAATCTGATTCAAGGTAAAGAGGGAAGCAATGACGGAACAAGTTTCATATCAAGGTAGAAGATATAAGCCTAATTCTGCTAAATAGCTGATTACATAATGTTGAATGATAGAGTTTTACTTATCAAGAACTCTAGATAAATATTTTATTTTAATATCCATAGGAGTGTTGATAAGTTTGCTAGGAGTTTTAGTTTATCTAAAATAGTATACTAGTTTATCTTTTTATTTAATTAGATTTATCTTCCTAGATTTTAGGATTATGAGTCTTCTATAAATAGAAGACATTTGGTTGTATTTATTTTAAAAGATTGGAACAATCAATAAAGAGAAGAATAGATTGAGTCTCTCAAATAATTCTTTTCTTCAAACTTACAAGTATCAGAGCTTTAGGTTTGAAAAACACTAAGGTTAAAAGTTTATCAAACCCTAGCCGCCGGCGAGTTGTTGCTATCTCAACTCAACCGCTGGCGGCTAGGCCTTCAAATAGTAGCCGTAAAGCAAATTCTAGCAGCAGCCAATCGCATACACTGTTAACTTCGCGACTTTCGCTACAGTAACTTCGCGACGGTAATTTCGCAACTTTGCTACAGTCTACAGTAATTTCGCGACTCTGCTACAGTATTTTCGCGACTCTGCTACAGTAACTTCGCTATAGTATTTCCGCGACTTTGCTACAGTAACTTCGAGACTCACAAAAGAGGAGCAGACGTAGACTAGCAGACGCAGACTCCCAAAAGAGGAGGAGACGTAGACTAGCAGACGCAGACTCACAAAAGAAGAGCAGACGTAGACTAGTAGATGCAGGCTCCCAAAATAAAAGAGGAGCAGACGTAGACTAGCAGACGCAGACTCCTAAAAGAGGATGAGACGTAGACTAGCAGACGCAGACTCACAAAAGAGGAGCAGAAACAGACTCCAAGAAAAGGAGCAGACGCAGACTCACAAAAGAGAAGCAGACGCAAACTCCAAGAAAAGGAGCATGACTATGAGAAAGAGGAGGAAGTTTCGAACAAAATTTGATAACATCTTGACAAAGGTTCTTCACTATGACAAAGGCTTTTCACTATCCTAAATTTGAAGACCTGAGTTCCAAGCTGAGCATGATAAACATATATGACTCAGCTTGAGGGGGAGTGTTGAATGATAGAGTTTTACTTATCAAGAACTCTAGATAAATATTTTATTTTAATATCCATAGGAGTGTTGATAAGTTTGCTAGGAGTTTTAGTTCATCTAAAATAGTATACTAGTTTATCTTTTTATTTAATTAGATTTATCTTCCTAGATTTTAGGATTACGAGTCTTCTATAAATAGAAGACATTTGTTGTATTTATTTTAAAAGATTGGAGCAATCAATAAAGAGAAGACTAGATTGAGTCTCTCAAATAATTCTTTTCTTCAAACTTACACACAATAACGGCTAGCCAACACCCTGCCAAATATTTAAAGAAAGACTAGACAAAGGAGGCATTTATGAGAGAGAGAGTTTTGAAGCAACAAACTCCCAGGAAGGACCGCATTAATCCTAGCCATAGATTTCTTATCAGCATCATGAACCAAAATCCAAGAATAAAACCAAAAAAGAGGACGCATGAGATGGGACCCAACGTTTTGTATCCCACAAGCATTTCTGGGAGAGGGAGGAATGACGAAAGGAAAAATGTTTGATAGAAAATGAAATATCTCGGTATTGTAGCAGAAAGCGCCAAGCCTATTACAGTCCAAATATCTCCTACTCCACAACACTTTTACCATAAATATATAAACCAACTCTTAAAATAGATCCAACAGAATATCATAGAAATATATACAAAATAAAAAATGTAGCTCCGTACTTAAAACACCGAAATTCTCTTGCAAAATTTGTCCCTAGAAAGGAATCCTAATTTGCATAGGATATGCTTCCTCAATCATGGGGAAGTACTTAACATAGTCAATTTAAGTTCAGCCTAATTTCATACACATAGACAAATGCATCAAGAGAACACCAAGAGCAAAATGGCTTGAGAATAAAGCAAATGAGAGAATAAATTGCACAACATGACACGTTTTTAGTCAAATAATATCACTTAAGGTTTGAAATGAAAAGTTGAAGGAAAGGAGATGCAAGAGTCGGAACCTAGGTCACTAATTAATACCTATCTCAAAGATCTCAGCTAAAATTCATAGACAATAAGTTTTGACAATGTTATTTTAGTTAGCCAAGGGCCCAATAAAGTATTAAGAGATTTTGCTTATAACTTCAATAATAATTTCCTTGTAATGCTTTTGAGGTCATATCACGTTATATATATAACTTGAGATGAGACCTCATAGCCTGAGATTTACATGTGTTGATTAGAATCCAACCTGGATGTATTGCCCCGAAACCCAGACCTATACTTAGCATGTTGACTAGATGTGAGGATAATGATTAAGATCCACCAGAAGTCAAAAATATTGTCAAAAAGTCACAAAAGTGCTATAATAAGTCCTCAAATGAACCTAGAATGAAAGCATGAAAAAGCCAAGTGGGCAACCAACAGCCAGGACCACTTGAACCATACATTTGGATGCTCAAGTTTTACATTGGATGGACAAGAAGCCCCAAAGGCGGGCATGATGCACTCGAGTCACAGACGTAACACCTCTTGCAACAGACAAGATGTCCATGAGTCAAAGTCGAGAATTGGCCACAATCTGTACAAATAGCCCAAACCAACTCAAGTATGTTAGCACAAAACACAATGGTCGGGGCCCATGCTGATCCTAGCATCCAGTCCATTGGACCCAAATTTTCCCCATAAATAAGGCCCTCTTCTCCATATTTAAGTACACCAAATTCTCTATTCCACTTCTTATATCTTCTTAGTTGACTTCAAGAGCCTTACCTTAGGCACAACCCATTAGTTTAGGCGTGAGTTTCTGTCCGAGCAAATCTTTCAGTTCCTTTCCTTTCGTTGTGGAGGTTTTCTGAACTTCCACAAAAAGCTTGTAGACGCCATATAGCATAGAGTAAAAACGTCCAAGTGGTAAGCCCTATCCTTTCTTTTAAGGCTTTAGTAACTAGTAACAGATGCTTGTACTGGGGATAGTTTAATGCTTTTTTTATGCATACGTAGGGAAAAAGAGTAAGCATAAGTATGTGATGAGCATGTAATACATATGGTATATTAGTAGTAATAATTAGTCTTGAGTTGGGTTCCGATCCAGGTAGTATACAAGTGTAACTCGGCTCGGAGCCTGTAAGTCTAGAACTAACATAGTAAGACACTATCATTTAAGAACAATCAGTAGATACTCTGCTTCGTCTAGGCAGCAAGAGTGGACGTGAATGAGAGAATCCTACCAGTAACAATGTGTTAGCGAGCCTTAGCAGTACATACAGCCAAAGAAAGCCGAAGAGCAAGAGAAGAACAGATGCTGAGTAGTTTCCTCGTGAGAGAGGCAGAAGACGCAATGATCCGCTACTGGCCCTGTTCTGATACTGCGACAACGGAGGTTAATTTTTGTGGTAATGCGATCATGCATAATCTTCCACACAAAAGCAGATACTTTAATGGGTGCCAAGTTGTTCCAAATGACCTCGAAAACATGATGAACTTCCATGGGTGAACTAATGCTACCTTGCAATGTGTCCTATGTTGAGGCAACAGAGTATCTCCTGGAAGGATCGTGGCGCCACTCCCATTTGTCATCCACATTTGGATCTAGCTTAATCATGTCAATGCAAACAAGAAAATCATCAAATAAACCTTGTTCCCTAGCTAAAAGATCCCTCCTCCAATCCCACGACCGCTCCAAATTACAATGTGCTTGGAACTTAGCACCCTCTTTCACAAAATGTCACCCCCTCAACATATCTCCCTCTTTCACAAAATGTCACCCCCTCAACATATCTCCCAGCCCCATTTACCCATTAATGCCCTATTAAAATAATCGAGATCCCTCACCCCAAGCCCCCCCCCCCCCCCCCCCCCCCCCCCCCCAAACATTTAGGTTGACACAAAATTGCCCATTTAACCCAGGCTATTTTGCAATTACCCACCCCACCCCAAAGAAAAAAGGTCTGCAAAGATTTCAATTTTGATTGAATACATTTAGGAGCGCGGAAGCAGATGTTAAGAATCTTTGCCCTCGATCTCGTTATGGGTCCTTGAACAAGAGAATTCCTGTAAGTCGTAGGAAGTTGCTATATTGGATTTACGGCCTTGACGACCTATGGTGTTTAATAGACGAGTGAGGCTAGATTAAGAGAACCTCCGATCTTATGCAACAAGAAGTTGGGGAAAATTTTCTATATCTTATTCATACCCTTCGTGTCCCTTAAATACAAGAATAATAAAATCCTACCTGCAACCAAATCCTAAGAATTCGAAAAATGAAGATAACACCTAATACTAAAAATTCGAAAATTGTGAAGATAAATACCAAATGCCTAATGTACGAAGGGATAATAAAGAAACAAATCTTTTAAGATCACTTTATCCTTGAGTCTTGAATTTCCCATATTGAAATATTGTATACACTATCTGTTGGTTGGGATTCTTTGGTTGATAAGGATTCTGTGATATCAATTTGTGAGGAACTGGACTCTCCACTTGGTTGCTGACATGTGCGATTCATAACATCACTTCCCCCATGAAGATCGGATTTGTCCTCAAATTCGAAGTCGGGAAAGTCGACGCTTAGTGAAGATGCTAACTCCCATGAAGCTTCCGCTACGGGAGTATTCTCCCAATAGACCAAAACCTCTTTAAGACCCTTCCTGATACGCGAATCCAAGATAGCTTGCGGACGAGGAGGTTGTACCTCTGGTGATGCTGGTGGAAGTACTGGAATGATGCTGTGATCCCCCTTAAACTTTCTTAGGACAGAGACATGGAAGACTAGGTGGAGTTTGGCATTTTTTGGAAGTTGGAGTTTATATGCGACAGATCTAATGCGTGCTATAATCTGGAATGGACCGTAGAAACGGGGTGCGAGCTTCGGGTTGGTTCTTAACGTCATGCTCTTCTGGCGATAATTGCGAAGTTTCAGTAAGACCCAATCACCAATCTCAAAGTGAACTTCTCTATGGTGCGCATCATATTGGGTTTTCATGCGATTTTGGGCACGGAGTTAACGTTCTCGGAGGGTCTGTAACATCTGATCCCTAACATAAAAGTTCCTTATCCACTGAATCAAGTCGAGATAGACCTTGACAATACGATAGAAGGCGAGGGTGGCGGGCATCCATACACAACTTCAAAAGGTGTGGCCCGAAGTGATGAGTGAAAACTAGTGTTGTAGCAATATTTCGCCCAAGAAAGCCAATCCATCCAGTTTTTTGGAAGTTCGCTAGTGAAACAGCGAAGATACAACTCTATTACTTTGTTAGCTGTCTCGGTTTGGCCATCGGATTGTGGGTGATAGGCGGAGCTAAAGCATAGTCTTGATCCACTTAAGCGAAATAATTCTTTCCAAAAGTTAATACGACATCTCGATCGCTGACAATGGATTCGGGTAGCCCATGTAATTTAAAGATGTTGTCGAAAAATGTTCTGGCAATTGTTAGTGCAGTGTACGGATGAGATAGACGTATAAAGTGAGCATACTTTGAGAATCTATCAACCACTACAAAAATGGTTGACTTTCCATGTGATGAGGGAAAGTGTTAAGAATATACGGGGTTCCAGCTCAATACCAATTGGCAATGGGTGGCATAGCTCATGCATCTTATAAGGAGCTCACAAAGCTTGTAGTTTCCCAATGTGGGACAAGTCTCAAGACGCCCCCTCACGTGTGACATTATATAAGTCAAACATGTGGACTGATAATGCGGGTGACGGTGAGCAAGCCGGCTCTAATACAGGATTGAAACCTGGGTCTGATATAAGAATACATGGAGTTCCAACTCAATACCAGTTGACAATGGGTGGAGTAGCTCATGCATCTTATAAGGAGCTCACAAAGCTTGTAGTTTCCTAATATGGGACAAGTCTCAACAGAAAGCCTTCTATGAAGTCCATGGAGATATCAACCCAAATGCAAACAGGTATAGGCAAGGGTTGTAGCAATCCCGCTGACTGAAGATGATCGGACTTGTTCTGTTGGCATACTACACAGTTTGCTACAAATTCCTGGACCGCCTTCCGTAGGCCCGGCCAATAGAAATCTCGAGTAACACTATGAACTGTCTTCTGATATTCCTCGTGACAACTGTTATGAATGAAGGAAATAATTTCGAGAGGAAGTGTGGACTTCGGTGGTACGAAGACCTTATTTCAATAAAATAGTAGCTCGTCGCGAGCTTCCCAAGGTCCCAATGCCTCACTGGTCGTGACCTGTTGGATTAATTTCTGTAAGTCCTCGTCATTGTGTAATGCCTCCCGAATGGTTGAAAAAATAGTTGCATGCGGCATTGATAAAGCATTAATTTCGCCAATACCTTCGTTTTGTCGAGGGCGTCGGCCATTGTGTTGTGCCGCCCTGCACGGTACTCCACCTGAAAATCAAACCCCAATAGCTTGCTAACCCAATGTTGTTGTGGTGACATCGTAATGCGTTGTTCAAGAAGAAATTTTAAACTATAGCGGTCAGTTCGGACCACAAAAATGTCCCCAAACATACGCTCTCCAATGTTGTACCATCTTTGCTAACCCAATCAGCTCCTTTTCATACGCTGGAAGCTTGTGATGGCGGAGGGCCAAGGTTTTGCTAAAGAAGGCGATTGGTCTCCCGTCTTGTTGTAAGACCGCACCTAGGCCTGTGTCAGAATCATCACATTCAATCACAAAAGGTATAGAGAAATCTGGAAGAGCAAGTACCGGAGTAGTGGTGACCGATGTTTTAATTGCGGCAAATGCACTGGTGGTCTCGTCAGTCCATGAAAATGAGTTAGTACGCAAGAGTTTAGTGAGTGGTGCGCTTAGGAGCCCAAAATTTCTTACAAATTTACGATAATATCCGGCAAGGCCCAGAAAACCCCTCAATCCTCGGATGGTTGTTGGTTGAGGCCAAAGGGTGATTGCTTGGATTTTATCCTCATCGACCCTTACTCCTTTATTTGATACTACAAACCTGTTGTAGGCCAAAAGAGCCTTTGGATTGTTTCAACTATAATTGATGCTGATGTATTATATTGAAGGCGACTTGGAAATGCTCCAAATGTGTGGCCCAAGATGGACTGTAGATGAAAATGTCAAAAACACGAGGGTAAATTTGTGTAAATATTGTGCAAAGATCGAATTCATAAGAGCTTGAAATGTAGATAGGGCGTTGGTGAACCCGAAAGCATTACAAGGAATTCAAAATGCCCGTGGTGAGTTCTGAATGCTGTCAACGGGATGCTATCTTCCTCCATCAAAATCTGGTGGTAACCAGCCCAGAGATCTAACTTTGAAAAGTATTGGGCGCCATGTAATTCTTCTAATAATTCATCTATCACAGGAAGGGGAAATTTATCCTTGATAGTTTTGGAATTCAATCCCCGATAATCCACACAGAGTTATCCGATTTTTTGACCAAGAGAACAGGCGATGAAACGGTGAGTGGCTGGAACGGATAAGCCCTTTTTTAATCATGTCTGCAAACTGTCTTTCGATCTCATCTTTTTTAGCATGTGGGTAGCGATAAGGGTGGACCACGACAGGGTCCGTCCCTTGTTCTAGGACTATGCGGTGTGTGTAATCCGTAGCCGGTGGTAGACCTGTAGGTTCCAATAAAATTCCAGCAAACTCTGTCAGCACCGCATAGTGTAGGGCACTGTGTACGTGGTCTGTCTGACCATGTAACGTGATCAATATGTTTTCCTGGTAGAATTCCATGGACATATCGCGAAAGTCCCATCTGATTGGGCCTAGTGTTTGCAACCAATTTACTCCCAAAACAGCCCAAGGGAATGATAAAGAAGTCAAGCGAGAAAACTTCGTCCCCCAAACGCAGCTGTACATTTGGGCAAACACCGGTGCATTGAATTTGACGGCCGTTCGCCATGACAACCCATAAAGTAGATCTGGTATCCACCTTCTGATGTAAGCTATCTATGAGCGAGGCATCCAGAAAACAGTGGGTGCTACCTGAATCGATGAGTACGAGTAAGGGTTTTTCATTAACATACCCCTTTAGTTGCATTGTTTGGGCATGGTTTCCTGGAATCTCATCCTCGGACCCTGTGTCGCCTGAATCAGTGGACTCATTAATGCCTTCAAGGCAGAAAAGTTGTTTACAATTGTGGCCCGGTGTGTAAACTTGATCACAATTGAAACATAATCCCTTGGCCTTATGGTCATCCATATCAACCCCGTGACAATCTTCGAACCTATGGGCTAGCATTAGGCGGAGCTAGCGCACGGCGGTTGGTTTGTGGTGGTTCGGAGCGATGAGAGTCATTACGCCTCTCATATAACCTAGCCAAACGCATTGCAGTAGTGAGTGTCTTTGAGTTATGAATTAGTACCTCAGCAGCAGCGATGTATTCCTTCAAGCCGCTAATGAAAATATCGACCTCATGTTCTTTGGATAACGATAGAACCCGTGCCGACAATTGTTCGAATTTCCGCTGATATTCGGTGATGCTCCCAGTTTGTTTTAGTTTTGATAATTCCCCCATAGTTGTGCAAATGAAGTGTTGGCCCCAAAGCGAAAATTACATTGCTCCATGAATTCCCCCAAGGCACAGTCGGAAAGTCGCGATCCAATTTTAGGAACCAAATCTGGATGTCCCCTTCGAGATGGAAGGAGGCAAGGCCAACCTTCTATATATCGGGTGTGTTTTGGTGGCGAAAGAAATGTTCGCAACGGTTTAACCAGCTTGGGTCCGATAGGCCGTCGTATTTTGGAAAATCCATCTTGGAATATTTAGGAACACAATTAATGGAATCCTCCCTCCGTGGTTCATGATTGTGGCATGTATGGGATGAAGAACCCATGCTTCCATGTTCTTGGTGTGATCCAGATCGTAATGCTGCAAGGCCGATAAACAATTCCTCCATCTGTGCGCGTAAGTCGCGCCGATTCTGATCCTTGGATTGTTTATCCTCCAAGTACATCTTCATGAAGGTTTGGAACTGTTTTTGTAAGGATGTCTTTTTTGCCATAAGCCTGTCTCTGGTACCAATTTGTTAAGAAAATCTTTGCCCTAGATCTCGTTATGGGTCATTGAACAGAGAATTCCTGTAAGTCATAGGAAGTTGCTTTGTTGGATTTACGGCCTTGACGACCTATGGTGTTTAATAGACGAGTGAGGCTCGATTAAGAAAACATACCGATCTTATGCAACAAGAAGTTGGGAAATTTTTCTATATCTTATTCATACCCTTAGTTTCCCTTATATACAAGAACAATAAAATCCTATTGCTACCTGCAACCAAATCCTAAGAATTCGAAAAATGAAGATAACACCTAATACTAAAAATTCGAAAATTGTGAAGACAATTACCAAATGCCTAATCTACGAAGGGATAATAAAGAAACAAATCTTTTAAGATTGATATCAATTTGTGAGGAACCGGACTCTCCACTTGGTTGCTAACATGTGTGATTCATAATAGCTGACAACACGGCATTAAGCACTATCATTCGACCTCCAAAAGACAAGCTCTTATCCTCCCACATAGCCAAACGTTTACGAATTTTTTCAAGGACAGGTTCCTACATAGCACCTCTTCTCGAGTTCAGTCCAATGGGCAAACCAAGATATTTCAAAAGGCAAATTCTCAACATTGCAATTCAGGAAGGATGCAAACTATGTTATCAGTGTTCAGTCTACGTTCACCCCAATAAGGTTGCTTTTGTGAAATTAATTTTCAGCCCAGAAATAAGTTCAAAATTGCGCATAATGCCCTTGAAAGTTCAAGTGTTTTGCCTCGTTGCTTCACCAACAAATAGTGTGTCGTCAGCAAATTAAAGGTGTGAAATCAAAATCTCATCCCTTCCTACTTTGATCACTGACAATAAGTTGTTTTCCACAGCTTTAGAAACCATTCGCCTAAGGGCCTCAGTAACAATCACAAAAAGAAAAGGGGATAAAGGATCTCCCTGACGGAGTCCACGCTACACCTCGAATCCAGCGAAGGACTTCCGTTGATTAAAACCGAAGCTTTAGTGCTAGCTACACATTCCATTATCCCTCCTCTCCATTTAGGATCAAAGTTCATCATCTCCATTATGTGATCTAGAAATTTCCATCTACTTTAAAGATCATTCCCCATTTTTGCCTTTTTCATGTCATCAATCAGCTATGAGATTACCGCTACTCCATCAAGAATATGACGATGACCAAAAAAATCCAATTGAGTTTCTGAAATCACTCGATCAAGTACCTTGCTCAATCTATCTGCGATTACTTTTGCTAGAACTTTGTAAACACATCCAATCAATGCAATTGGTCGGAATTCCTCAATCTTTGTTGGGTTTGCCTTTTTTGGTATTAGAACGATGAACGATAGATTACCTCCCTTGATTAGTTTAACATTTCTGTGAAATTCGAAAAATCTGATAAAATCATCCTTTAGAACACCCCAAAATTTCTTAATGAACCTGAAGTTATATCCATCGGGGCCTGGACTTTTCGTCACAGTTCCACATTGCTTATGTTATTTATGTGTGCATTATTATTATGAATATGAAATTAAAGCAAACTGCATATGGAATAGCAGAATAAATGGCCACTGTTTTGGTTTCTAAATAATGAAGAATAACCACTGTTTGTGTATTGCAATATAGAAGAATGACCATGTTTTTATTTTGCAAAACACAATCTGCCATATATAGGCCAATGTGTAAAATAAATATATAACCGTGTAGATAAAGAAAAGGAAACGATCCAAACATTAAGAACAATATTAAGGCTGATCATTATTTTTAATTGAGGATGATTTGAAGGTTACAAAGATTAAATAAAAACAGATCTTATTTATTGTATTTTTTAGGTTTTAAAACTTATATATGCAGCAATCTCCCACAAGGTTTAAAACTTCAAAATTAGATAGTAAAATCATTATAATCATTATAAATCCACAAAAAAATTCCATCCAATTCAATTTAAAATCAATTAATTTAATACAAATCCAAAAAACATTAATAGCAATTCAAGCCAAAAAATTAGTAATATGATTCACATATTTCTTTGTGGAATTAAATTTAACATCATTAATCGTGATAAATTTTTATCGTGATGAAAGTGATATCTTGGATAATAAATATGTGAACCAAATTGTGCAAGTGAATAGTCGATCTTTCCGATTCTAATTAATAGTCGATCTTTCCGATTCAAAATGATTCGGTTTAATTGTTTATCCTAATTACTATCTCATTATTAGCTAATACGTTTTCTTTACATGCAAAATTTCATGAAATTCTAACAAAAAAGTCAAATTGTTAACTAATAATGAATAAAAATTCAAAAGCTTGTGAAATTTTAAGAAAGAAGATAGGTAACGTGTAATCATCATAAACAAGGATACTAGTTTTTTTTTATCAGGCAAAAGATATAGATATATATAAAAAGAGTATAAGAAGTACCCGAAAAATTACAAAATATACAAGAGGTTACAATTATAAAAAAAGAAAACAGAAAAAGTGTGAACTCCTTACTACAACGCTAGAAGGCAAACCATCGGTTCCCTAACAAGGAGACATAGTAATACGTGAATGAACATTTATCTATATTATTACCTATAAAAATTTGGATGATGGGCAAAATTTTCTAATTATTAATGGAAACAGTTAGCCTTCATATGTTTATTTCTTTTAATTTTCAAATGGCAATAGTGGCATTTTCACATTTCAACTATTAATACTGATATTAAATACAATTAATTATTAATTTTCAGTAATCGTATTTATATCTGGAGTTGCTCAAACTTATTTTTTCATTAGTTATGTTTTAACTTTTTTTAGTTGCTCCAACTTATTTCTTGATTCCATCTTCCGAGTTCTTTTGTTATATCGAATATACAATTACAAATTGTTTAAGTAACAATAATATATACACAGCTCAACTTTACTTTTTCCTATTATAACTTCTTTATTTATAAATTGTTTAAGCAACTAAAATATAAACATTATCTAACTTTATTTTCTTATTAATACTAGTAGCTGAAGGTAGTGCGACAATTAAAACACAATCATTGATAACTTTATTTCTTATATACATATTATAAGGATTAATTTTCATAATTTATATAATTTTCAATGGGTAGCGATGTGCTTCTTGCTAGTAATAACAAATTCTCCAAAGTTACAAATAATATATTGCTATCTAGTTTGCCAATATTTCACTCTTTTAGTGCTTTCATCAGTCAACTTCCTCAAACGAGATGCAAACCTAAAATCATGTTTCCTGGAACCTACTTTTTTCCCAACATCAAAGTAAAAATAACCAAGACTGTGAGCCCTGATTCGTTATGGAAATTTTATTCTCATCATGCAAAGCTGATCATAAACAGTCAAGCTTGTAAAATTCACGCACTACTGTCCTTTTTTGAAGAAAAATATTCAAGAACAATATTAGAGAGAAATGGATAAACATAAGCGAAAAGTTATGGAATTATACCTCCCTATCAAGAAGAATAAGAGTATTTATTTCAGGAATGAGAGCCTGTGAAAAAACATAATCAATACTGTCAATTCTTTATGTTACTTTAGAACATTCACAAACATAAATAGGACTTCTATATTTTTAAGAGATGTAAAAATTACATCTGATGAATTCACGGGTTCTTCAGCTTGCATGCGATTTAAAAGTTCAGCAACACGTGTAGATGCCTTCCCTTTGGCCCTAACATTGGGTATTACTCCAAATGAAAACTGCATAATCATCCAACACGGAATCATAAAAAAACTAACAGCTACAAGGAAAACTAAACATATTGGAAGCCAACAATTTTTTTCTACAGCAACATGGGATCGCATGAATTAATGATTAGGATTCAGTGGACAGGCCTTCACATATGTTAACAAAATTTCAACCACTGGACTGATTATACCTGCATACGGTGAAGCGCTTTTGCAATATGCCAGAGAGAGGTTGCATCTCCATCCACCAAATATTCCTGTCAGGCAGATCCTCTTACCCTTAGACAAAATCAACTGAAGAATGAAGAAATAATTTTGTGTTTCAAATATTTCCATTCAAATTCCAAAAACATTATAAAAACATGTATACCTTATTAGCGAGTTCTAGTTCAAATGATAATATGTCCTCATCCAGTGGAATCAGATATAAAGGACACTCCCCGATAGTAAACAACTCATATACTTTTTCTTCCTCAAGTATCTGTGCAACCAATGTTAAACACATTTAAACCAACATCAACCAACAAATTCTTCCATACTATCAATTTTTTAGTTCATTCTGTCTGTACCTTCTCGCAGGCAACTGCACGACGCGGAACAAAGTAAAGAAAATATTCCCTGTGAAGCCCTTTTGATGTATCGCTGTGAATGTGTGAGCAAATGAATTTAATCAAGTCAAGCTGAGATCTAACAAGGTAGACCACTTTAGTCAATTCTGTCTGAATTGGCTCAGCGGTCAGATACCGCAGTTCTTCAGCTCCATTATCCTGATATTAAGCAACAAAAATGTTGCCTTAGCAATTTCCTCACTTCTAAATTAGCAATTGCAACATCTGCGATATAATACCATGCTACAATATTAAGCTATTTACAGTTCCATCTGTTTAAACTCCAATATATGATTTCTAAAATAATTTTGAACTGAAAAGATACAGAGGGCGAGAATGGTGAATTCGCAAAACCCAACTACAATTTACAACTCATTAACAGAATGTAATAAATAGTTGTCCTTACAACTGCTGTTTGTTTCGATCAATATGTAAAACAATTTATTTTACACAAACAGCAATTGAAATGCCATATATTGTAACACCACAAGAAAGATAAATTTAGTAAAATCAAACAACATTGGGAAGCAAAGATGGACAAATACCTTCAGTTCTGATGTTTGTACAATAAGAGAGATCGATCCACTGAGCTTCGGATCAATCACCAAACACTTCTTTCCTCTTATCTACAATAAATCAAAATCAAATTTTGGGCAAAAATTCCATATCAAATCAGTAAATTCAAATATCTCCAGAAAATATGCAAAAAATATCCACGCGATGATTCAAACTTACATTTTTAACGATGTTTAGCAGCTCATTTTTAGCCTTGCTTCTGTGTTTCACGATCAAAAAAACAAACAACAAAATGAGCCATTGTCCCCATGAAAATCGGGCGTGATGTAGAATTCCGCACAGAAATTCATCAATTGTACCTTATTGAGGTGAGATTGATTGGCGCGTTATCGAGGTTTGGAATCTGAGACATGTTCACTCACACTACCTTCGCAAACAAAGTCTCTCTTTGAGTTACCAGCTAATTTCCTCCTATGGGTTTTTGTATAATAAAATTAAATTTGAATTTAGAAATATAATTTTCGCATATTTAAATTTATACAGTATTTTTATGGCGTTTTAAATTTAAATATTATTATACTAAAACTATTTGTTTTTTTTTAATAAACGAGAAGGTTGCGAATAAAAATAAGTCAAATAAGACTAAAAAAAACATAATCATTAACAGGTATCAAAATATTTAACTATTTAATTGGTCACCATTTTGCAAGTGTCCTGTTAACAAAGTATATACAAATGGTTATGATCCCCAAAAAATGTGGCACTAAATTAATTTTGGTTTTTTTGAATTTTATCGTGGATAAGGTCGAGCTGAATTGAGGTCAATATAAGGTAGTAGTTTTGTTGTGCTACTGCTCTCACCCTTGCTGATCATTCAAACTTGTGCTTTCTTTTCAAGATTTTTTCCAAACAAGCCATTTTTCTTTTGAACCTTTCGTAAACTAAGAAAAACGGTGGATATCCTAACATTAAAATAAATATAGGATATTATAAATACGACATAGAGTTTAATAGTCCACTAAAGGTGGGGTTAAAGCCAAGCTATAGAGTTGAGGTTGAGGATGAGGCTAGGTTAAGACGATGGCCAATGCCGACCTACGACCAAACAAATGCTGAACCGCTACGACCAAACTTAAGGTAAAATCGAACCCGAGCTAAGTTGAGACTGATAATACTTAAATAAGATAAATAGAGATCACATGTTCAATGAAGTGGAGAAAAGAAAAGGCCATATAGTCCCAAATAAATGTTGGCAAAAGATGCGTATTGAATTAAATTTAAGCATCGGAAACCAATGAAAGGAATATGTAAGTTGGACAATCTGGAGACCGCGATTGATCGCCATGTGTTGGCGCGATCGATCGCGACATGAAAAAACGGGCATCAAAAGGTTGTTGAGCCCGATCGATCGCGGCACAAGGCGCGATCGATCGCGTTTGACAAAAAATTGAAAAAAGGGGGTGTGATCGATCGAACCCTATTGCGCGATTGATCGTGCCTTGTACAGTTTTACAACAAAGTGAGTCTCTTCGTGTTGTGATGCGTTCTTTCATTAATTGGTGCCTCCAAATGATGTATTTTGATGATATCTATTGGTCTAGTATATACAACAACCATGTGACGGATTTTTCAAGATCACATTCAAGTTTTGATAGCAAAATTCTGTGCATTCTTCATCATATCATTCACATTTTGAGTGTTTTAAGACTTTGTGGTTTAAGGAGTCGTGATTTTTCGTGTAACAGCTCGATCGGTCAAAGGCCATAGCAATGGGTGAAAAATATGGTAATTACCGATCGATCGCCTGATCCACCGATTGAACCGTCCGCTTAAAAATCTTAAATTTTCAATTTCTTCAATTGTTGAGATGAAGTATTCTATAACTGATTTTGTTGATAGTTCTGATATTTTGGGGAATTTTTTATCAATGGGATAAGGTTGTATGAATTTGTAAGGACCCTAATCCTTAAGTGCGGATCAAAGGCATGATTAGAGCTAATAGAAATGATCAGAGTAAATTAATCGTGTTGAGGCTATGAGCCTAAAAGTTACATGCCAAAATGAGGACTATCAATGGATTAATTACATTCCCCATCAAAAGAATGTTATCAATTATAGTTTTACACTACTCCTAGAGTAGACACTATAAAAAATAATCATGCCCTTCATCTACCAAAAGTGCTCTTCAAGCTCACGGTCTCAACCCGTCTTAGCCCCCTTCATATCATGCCAAAAGTACCTACAAGGACAACCCCCAAACATGAGCAATGATATCATTCATATACAACACAATATGAATATAAAGCGTAAATGTATAATCATAATAAAACACTTCCTGTTTTTCCCATGCATTTCAAACGCTTCCCGTTTGGTTGTCCCTGTACCATAACTCATGAGTATAATCAATAGATTATTTTTAATGGTCTACACATGTCATGACACAATACCATCTCATCAAAACCAAATACCGGTCACCAATCCATAGTCTGTCCATCACAATGTATTTTAATGCCCCTCGCTTATTTACATATAGGCGGCATAGAATAACCTCGCTTCAATGGACATGCGGTACTCCCACCCCTCGCCTCACATTGAGCGGCAAATATCATTTCCTCGCCCTATATGATAACCACGCTCAAATGTGACATGCGGCGCTCCCACCCCTCGCTTCACATTTAGCGGAACCAAAACAAATAGCGGCAAGCATTAAAATCATCAAGGGATGACCACGACTCATGGGATGTGCACCAATAATCATATGCATCTACAATCATCATGCATAATTCAACATGTATTTGCATCCACAATGCATAATCACATATATACTCGCATCCACAATGCATAAACAATGAGTATATTAGATACATGTACCGTTGGGTGCCCGTACGTCCTCTACGTACCTTTCCAAAAAGTAGGTGTGGTAGGACTTCAATTCCTTGGCTGTGTCGCCACCTGAGATGGTTCTACATATTCACACAAATCAATATTGAACCCAATAATAGTCCGATACCAAAAATCCTACAATAAAATCCAAAAACACCATATTTGGTGTCTCGCGATCGATCGCCATATAGCCCCGATCGATCGCGAGATCACACTGCCTCGCCCAACAAAATTTCTCAACTCGCGATCGATCGCCGAGTTTGCGCCGATCGATCGCGACCTCGCCGATCGATCGCGCTAAACTCGCGATCGATCGCTGAAGGCTACTGCCTTCAGCCCTTGCAGCTCGCAATCGATCGCTGGTGGCGCCGATCGATCGCCGAGTCCTGCACACCCGATTTTTGGGCACTATTCACCCATCTCCTTCCCCAACTCAAACAAACTCAAATAATCAAACATCCACCATACCAAATCACTACAAATCTTCAATAAACATCATCATACAACCATAAATCTAACACTCACCCAAAAATAACACCAACTCACACAAACCCATTTCAAAACCCTTCAAACCATTTCAAACTCAATTAAAATACTACAAAATCAACAATGAGGTATCCATACCTCTTGGGGACTTCAAATCTCCCAACAAACTCCACCAATCAAGATTTTTGGAAGGGTTTCTCTCCACCCTTAAGCACAAAAACGAAAATGGACAAAGGAAGGGTTTGGGAGGTGTTATTTGGGAAAGTTAAAAAGTGAGAGTGAATGTATGGTGGGGGTTTGGGGTAATAAAGTGGGTTAATAAATTAAAATGCATTCCACAATCCCATGGTGTATAAAACACCCCAACATGATATTTTTAAAAGCATTAATCCAAAATGCACCAAAATATCAATTAAACTCATGATTTCCAATTAATTGCTACCCCTGGCAATTAAATCATGCTAATAACCATTTCCAAACATGCACAACATGCACCCTGAAATGCCCTCCCGGGTCACTCTATCATGTGACTAAGAATTTCAATAAGATAAATAATTCCAGCACATAATTAATTACCACCATAATTAATCATATAAACACAATTAATGCCCAATTGCAATTAATTATTTCGGGGATATCACAATACTCCCCTACTTATAAGATTTCTTCCTCGAAATCACATGCACTTACCCCCAAAAAGAAACTGAACATAATCACATACCAGAGAATAGTTCCGGGTAGTGCTGCACCATATGCCGCTCCGTCTCCCACGTAGCCTCCTCGACACCCCTGCGATCCCACTGAACCTTGATCATAGGTATCACTTTGTTCCGAAGTCTACGGTCTGCTCGATCCAGAATTCTGACAGGCCGTTCCACATAAGACACATCGGATTCTAACTGAACTTCGGAAGGCTGTAATACATGCGACGGATCGGCTCATACTTCCGCAGCATAGACACATGAAACACATCATGTATACCAGATAAAGAAGGCGGTAGAGCTAGTCGGTAAGCTAAGGTGCCAATGCGCTGCAAAATCTCGTACGGTCCAACATACCTCGGAGACAGTTTCCCGCGCATCCCAAATCGCACAACGCCTCTGAAAGGCGAGATCTTCAAAAAGACCTTATCTCCCAACTGAAATTCCAACGGTCTCCGCCGTTTATTCGCATAAGCTGCCTGTCTGTCCTGGGCTGCTTTCATTTTCTGCCTTATCATCTTTATCTTTTCTTCCATTTCCCGAACCAACTCCGGTCCTCCGACCGATTTGCGGTCCAAATCATCCCAACACAAGGGTGATCTACACCATCTGCCATAAAGAGCTTCAAAAGGAGCCATCTGAATACTCGCCTGGTAGCTGTTATTATAAGATAACTCTACCAAGGCACTGAATCTTGCCAAGAAACATCGAACTCCAAAACGCAAGCTCTCAACATGTCCTCGAGCGTCTGAATAGTACGCTCGGTCTGGCCATCCGTCTGAGGATGATAAGCAGTGCTCAATCTAATTTCAGTTCCCAAGGCTGACTGAAGACCTTCCCAAAAAATGAGATGTGAATCGCGGATCTCGATCCGACACTATGGAAATGGGGATCCCATGCAATCTCACCACATCTCGAATATACAACTGCGCCATCCTCAAAAAGGTGAAAGTCATGCTATAGGGGATGAAATGAGCTACCTTAGTCAAACGATCCACAATCACCCAAATAGCATCAAAACCTGAAGTACTCCTCGGCAGGTGAGTCACGAAGTCCATGGAAATGTGTTCCCACTTCCACTTCGGTATCTCCAAGCTTTTCAACTCGCCGCCAGGTCTCTGCCTCTCTGCCTTAACCTGCTGGCAGATCAAGCACCTCTTTACAAAAGCGACGACATCAGATTTCATCCTTTTCCACCAAAACTGACCACGTAGATCTTTATACATCTTCTTCCCGCCTGGGTGGATGCTAAGTCTGCTACTATGAGCTCGCTCCAAGATCACTCTACGCAACTCCGGCGTACTCGGAACCACCCAACGGTTACCCAATCTCAGGGACCCGTCATCGGCCACTCTGAATTTTGTTGGCTGACCAAGATGTACTAAAGATAACCACCTCTGGACCTCATCATCTGACCTCTGATCTCTCCTGATGTTCTCATAGATATCTGGCTCAGCTAACAAGGTCGATACATACACAGGTGATGCATCTATGTCGAAATCATAGCCCAGATGGCAATAGGAGGCCATCATGGCTGACAAATGGATGACGTCCTCAGCAGAACTCCTCACTTTCCGGCTCAAAGCATCTGCCGTCAAATTAGCTTTCCTGGGATGGTACTCAATCTCACAATCATAGTCTTTGAGTAAGTCCATCCACCTCCTCTGCCTCATGTTCAGCTCTGCCTTAGTGAATAAAAACTTGAGGCTCTTGTGATCCGTGTATATGGTAAATGAAGTACCATACAAGTAATGTCTCCAAATCTTCAGGGCGAAGATGATAGCCGCCAGTTCCAAGTCATGGACTGGGTATCTCGTCTCATGCGGCTTCAACTGCCTCGATGCATAAGCTACCACATGCCTATCTTGCATCAGTACACACCCAAGGCCCTGAAGTGATGCATCGGTATACAAAACAAATCTGGAGTTCTCCGTAGGGATCACTAACACTGGCGCCGTCGTCAAACGGTGCTTCAACTCCTGGAAGCTCTCCTCACAAGCTTCTGACCAAAAGAAAGGTACTCCTTTCTGGGTCAACTGTGTCAACGGCTTGGCAATCTTCGAAAAGCCCTCGACGAAGCGTCGATAATATCCGGCCAAACCAAGGAAGCTCCGAATCTCAGGTACAGAAGTGGGGGCAGCCCACTCCATCACAGCTTTGATCTTCCTGGGATCCACTGATATTCCGCTGCTCGATATGACATGGCCCAGAAATACTACACTGCTCAACCAAAACTCACACTTACTGAGCTTGGCATACAACTGGTGATCTCGGAGAATCTGGAGCACTGTCCTCAAGTGTTCCACGTGCTCTCCCTCGCTCCGGGAATAGATGAGAATGTCGTCGATGAACACGATGACGAACTGATCAAGATACGGCTGAAACACTCTGTTCATCAAGCTCATAAAGACCGCTGGAGCATTCGTCACACCGAACGGCATCACTAAGAACTCATAATGTCCATATCGAGTCCAGAATGCTGTCTTCTGCACATCTTCCTCTCTGACTCGAATCTGATGGTACCCGGACCTCAAATCAATCTTGCTATAAAGTCTGGTACCTTGCAACTGATCAAACAAATCATCAATCCTTGGGAGAGGATATTTGTTCTTTACTGTGGCTTTATTCAGTTGCCGGTAATCGATGCACAACCGCATCGAACTGTCCTTCTTCTTCACAAAGAGAACCGGTGCGCCCCATGGCGATACGCTCGGGCGTATATAGCCCTTGTCAAGGAGATCCTGCAACTGTTTCTTCAATTCCCTCAACTCCGCCGGTGCCATCCTTTAAGGTGCACGAGAGATAGCGGATGTCCCCGGTAACAACTCGATCCCAAACTCAACTTCCCTAGCCGGTGGAAATCTTGGGATCTCTTCTGGGAACACATCAGCAAACTCTGCTACCACTGGTACATCCTCAACTCTCAAATCCTCATTCTTCCCAGACGTGTCCACGGCATAGATGAGATAGCCCGTGTGGCCACGTTCCAACAGCTGAGTCATCTTGATCGCTGAAATCAACGGAATCTTCGCACGAGAACCGTTGCCATAGAAAGTCCACTGACTACCCAAATCAGGTTGAACTTCACTGTCTTCTGCCGGCAATCTACCACTGCCTGATATCTGTTCAGAACATCAATGCCCAAGATGCAGTCGAAGTCCGACATACCCAACACAATCAAGTCTGTCTTCAACTCGTTGCCCTCAAAATAAATGAGGCAATCTGCCATGAACTGATCAGCAACGATATTTCTTCTAGTGGGTGTCGAGACCAAGAGAGGCGTGTGTAAAGGAGACGCGCGCATATGGTGTCTCTCCACAAAGCCAACAGATACAAAAGAGTGGGAGGCACCTGTATCTATCAAAATAAAAGCAGGGTACGTAAATAAATGACACGTACCGGCGATCACCTCCTCTAGGGCTGCCTGGGCCTGCTCTCTAGTCAGCGCATACATCTGTCCCTGGGACGGTCCCACTGTCTGACCTCCCGATGGTCGAGGCACAAACTGCTGCCTCTGGTGTACTGTCCTGTCATCAAACCTCGGCCTGTTGCCCTGAAACTCTGACTGTCCTCCCCGGACGGGGCAATACCGAGAGATGTGGCCCATCTTGCCACAGCTATAACAGGCAGGGCACTTACTTGAAGAATGTGGCCCTCCACAATTGTTACACCTCGGCTCTCCCGGCCTATTCCCTTGTGAAGACCCTCGATTGGCCGACCAATTCTTCTTGTTCTCCTGTTTCTGACCAAAGAATTTCTTTCCACCAAACCGTGAAGATGAAGAGGCACCACGAGGTTTAAATGGCTCTCCCCGGGGCCTCAAGCTGTCATTAGTTTGCCTTTGTTGTGGTACTTGTGGTGGCACAGCACTAGGATAAGCTCCCACTCCAAGCTCGGCAAGCTCCGCTCTTGTGAGAGCATCATCAAAAGAAGTTGGGTTATTGGTGATAACCCGGTCATAGAGCTCCGGTCGCAACCCCTTCATAAAATTTCTCATCTTTGCGTGCCCATTGGTGGCAATGTGGGGAACATACCTCAGCAACGAAGAGTACCGCATGGCATAGTCTGACACCCTCATGTTCCCCTGTTTCAAACTTGTAAACTCGTCCTCCTTCGTCTGTCTCGCCGCTGCGGAGAAGTACCGATTTAGAAACCGGGTCCTGAAGAGTGTCCAATCAATCACAGTACCCAGTGCTCTCAGTTCCATTACAGTGCCCCTCCACCACATTAGAGGTTTCTTTGCTAACTGGAACTCCGCCAGCCTCAGCCACGCTGTAACAGCACAAGGAGCCGATACAAATATCTGCTCAAGTCTTTCCAGCCACTCCTCAGCTTCCTCTCCTGATTCTGTTCCCTCAAACCGGGGCGGGTGGTAAGACAGAAACTGAGTCAAGTTAATCTCACCGGGTAGCAATAACTGAGCCACTGGCTCCATGCCTACTGCTGGTGGAGGTAGAGGGTTCACTTGTCCACCGCTAGCGTTCACGCTCCCAACATCGCCAACCTCTTCATTAAGGTTCCCCGCATTCATAGCAGTCATGCTGTAACACAAAGGTTAACAACAATTCCAAAACAAATATACATGTTATGCCGTTAGATAACAGGAATGATAATAAGCATGTTAGTATAACAGAATATACATCAATATACACCACATGCATAAACATGCCTCAAATGTAAGCACCTAGCCAATCATGCTAAGGCTACCCTTCACTCGTTCCCGGGTTCTCTAACCACTGCTCTGATACCACTAATGTAAGGACCCTAATCCTTAAGTACGGATCAAAGGCATGATTAGAGCTAATAGAAATGATCAGAGTAAATTAATCGTGTTAAGGCTATGAGCCTAAAAGTTACATGCCAAAATGAGGACTATCAATGGATTAATTACATTCCCCATTAAAAGAATGTTATCAATTATAGTTTTACACTACTCCTAGAGTAGACACTATACAAAATAATCATGCCCTTCATCTACCAAAAGTGCTCTTCAAGCTCACGGTCTCAACCCGTCTTAGCCCCCTTCATATCATGCCAAAAGTACCTACAAGGACAACCCCCAAACATGAGCAATGATATCATTCATATACAACACAATATGAATATAAAGCGTAAATGCATAATCATAATAAAACACTTCCTGTTTTTCCCATGCATTTCAAACGCTTCCCGTTTGGTTGTCCCTGTACCATAACTCATGAGTATAATCAATAGATTATTTTTAATGGTCTACACATGTCATGACACAATACCATCTCATCAAAACCAAATACCGGTCACCAATCCCTAGTCTGTCCATCACAATGTATTTTAATGCCCCTCGCTTATTTACAAATAGGCGGCATAGAATAACCTCGCTTCAATGGACATGCGGTACTCCCACCCCTTGCCTCACATTGAGCGGCAAATATCCTTTCCTCGCCCTATATGATAACCACGCTCAAATGTGACATGCGGCGCTCCCACCCCTCGCTTCACATTTAGCGGAACCAAAACAAATAGCGGCAATCATTAAAATCATCAAGGGATGACCACGACTCATGGGATGTGCACCAATAATCATATGCATCTACAATCATCATGCATAATTCAACATGTATTTGCATCCACAATGCATAATCACATATATACTCGCATCCACAATGCATAAACAATGAGTATATTAGATACATGTACCGTTGGGTGCCCGTACGTCCTCTACGTACCTTTCCAAAAAGTAGGTGTGGTAGGACTTCAATTCCTTGGCTGTGTCGCCACCTGGGATGGTTCTACATATTCACACAAATCAATATTGAACCCAATAATAGTCCGATACCAAAAATCCTACAATAAAATCCAAAAACACCATATTTGGTGTCTCGCGATCGATCGCCATATCGCCCCGGTCGATCGCGAGATCACACTGCCTCGCCCAACAAAATTTCTCAACTCGCGATCGATCGCCGAGTTTGCGCCGATCGATCGCGACCTCGCCGATCGATCGCGCTAAACTCGCGATCGATCGCTGAAGGCTACTGCCTTCAGCCCTTGCAGCTCGCGATCGATCGCTGGTGGCGCCGATCGATCGCCGAGTCCTGCACACCCGATTTTTGGGCACTATTCACCCATCTCCTTCCCCAACTCAAACAAACTCAAATAATCAAACATCCACCATACCAAATCACTACAAATCTTCAATAAACATCATCATACAACCATAAATCTAACACTCACCCAAAAATAACACCAACTCACACAAACCCATTTCAAAACCCTTCAAACCATTTCAAACTCAATTAAAATACTACAAAATCAACAATGAGGTATCCATACCTCTTGGGGACTTCAAATCTCCCAACAAACTCCACCAATCAAGATTTTTGGAAGGGTTTCTCTCCACCCTTAAGCACAAAAACGAAAATGGACAAAGGAAGGGTTTGGGAGGTGTTATTTGGGAAAGTTAAAAGTGAGAGTGAATGTATGGTGGGGGTTTGGGGTAATAAAGTGGGTTAATAAATTAAAATGCATTCCACAATCCCATGGTGTATAAAACACCCCAACATGATATTTTTAAAAGCATTAATCCAAAATGCACCAAAATATCAATTAAACTCATGATTTCCAATTAATTGCTACCCCTGGCAATTAAATCATGCTAATAACCATTTCCAAACATGCACAACATGCACCCTGAAATGCCCTCCCGGGTCACTCTATCATGTGACTAAGAATTTCAATAAGATAAATAATTCCAGCACATAATTAATTACCACCATAATTAATCATATAAACATAATTAATGCCCAATTGCAATTAATCATTTCGGGGATATCACAGAATTGAACTTTAGAAAGATGTGTACTATTGATCAAGTTAATTGATAAACAAAATGAATAAAGGATAAAACATAATGATTCAAGTAGCATATGGAGTATGATAAATCGTGACTGATTATGATAGGAGGTATGACACATATATGTGATAAATTATTAACAAAATATTGATATTGAGTCGTTATTCAATATAAATATTGTACGAGCATCCGGTTGTGGAAGATGTTTAAATCATGTCGTCGACCTTAAGGTACGTGTGACGTACGAGCATAGATAAATATATTATTGTTATGTTTAATGAATAATATATTATTGTTTCTATAAATTAGTATGTTACTATAGTTTATTGTGATGCCGTTATTGAGCGTGCGATGGTTTATGGTGATGCCGTTATTAATTGTGTGATGTTTATGGTACCGCTGTTGTTGAGCGTGCGATGGGTTATAGTGTCGTGCTATTGAGTGAGCGACGTGATATATTAGATTTAATGTGTATACTGATAATCGAAATGCATTTGATACAATAAATCATTGTTGTAATGATTTAACTTATTATCGATTATGGATTATTATCAATTATGGGATTGATGATTAGGGATATTGTGAGAAAGGAACATCTTAGAAGATCTCATGTGAGTATGTGTATTCAGGGAGTATTTCTTTAAGTGCAGCATAATATTCCGTATATTATTGTTTGTGTAATTGTTGATATTGTGGTTATGTTGTTGGTATGCTCACCCATGTGGGGGCTTTTTCTGTTAAAACACGTTAAGCAGGTACTACATTGGCTCTGGAAATGAGTTCAAGCCTTTGATTTAGGATGCTCCTAGGTGTGTGGTACCAATATGTGTACGGGGTAATGTGATCTGTGCAAGTAGATATACATTCATTTACTCAAGACTCGTTTGTGAGCACTATGAATACGTGTCTATGTCATGTATAAAAGTTTGAGATTTCTCGTCATTTGGATGATACTTGCAATTTAATTGAGAGATAAATTGCATGATGAATTGAGTAAAAGTATTGTGCATTATGTAGTCTATAAATGATTGAAGTTTGGCTGTAAACTAAATTTATGGGGGAATTCTGTCAAATTTTATAGTTTATATAGTGAGAGTTTCCTAGCCTGATAAATGTATACACAACAGATGATGTTAATGCACTAATGACAAAATTAGGAGTTGGGGTCTTACATTAGTGATATCAGAGTAGAGGTTGTGATGACCAGGGATTATAGGTGTTAATCCCGGAGTATTAATAATCCCTAAAGTGGTTTTACGTGGCGATTTGGGATTTAATCGAGGTGTTGGGCCTTCTGGGCTCGTTTATTTGGGCAGTTGGGATCGTTGGATCCAGAGGTTGAGATTGTATTCACATTACGGTGTAAAACCTAAGAGTTGGGTTTTTGATGTGTCTCGGAATCTCGGGTGCTATGTGAGCACCGGTAGAGGGTTTTGGAGTTAGAGAGAGAGTTTTTGAAAACAGATGATTTTTAAGGAATCATGATGTATTTGTGGGGCTATTAATTTTTCGGGGTATTTTTGCTATAAATACCATTTAAACCCAAATTTTAGACATAATTTCATTTCAGCCCCAATTCCTCCCCCTCTCTCCCGCAGCCGCGATTCCCGTCGCCCTTGCACCCCCGCCGTTTCAGGCGCTCCGCCAGCCGCCGTCCGGCCGCCGATCGGCGCGTGCGACCTACCCACGGCTTCGTCTCGACGAGGCGCTCCTTTCCCCTCTGCCAATTGAAGGTTTCGTCGCGTGTGGAAGTCGAATTTTGCAGATAAGCGGCGATCCCCAAATTCTAGGGTTTATCGATTTTGGTCGATTTTTCTTCCGATTTCGTTTGGGTAACCTTCCTAACCCCTTTTTCCATGCTTGTGATGTGATTCCCTGCCAAATTGTGATTTATTGGCTCGAATGATTTCGATTTTCGTTGGCTTGGGTTCGATTTTTGGATGGGTGCATGAAATGGGTTCGATTTTGGGGGTTTTGGAAGGGTTGTGGTGATTCTTGTTATGGATTGATTAATTCATGTTGTTGACGCATTATAATGCTTAATTGTGTTCGAATTTAAGGTATTGAGTTCGAATTTAGGGCTTGGATTTCGAATTTTAGGGATTTGGATTTCAAATTTGGGGGTTTGGCATGTGGGATGATTATTCATGCTATGGGTTGATTAATTGACATTTTAGATGAATTATGGTATTTAATTGGGTTCGAAATTGTGAGATTGAGGTTCGATTTTTGTAGGGCATTCTTGAACAAATTTCGATTGTCTCATTTATTCCTTCCCTGCATGTACCCTGCCCCGGGTCTTTTAAGAGGATAATTGTCGTGTATTGACAATGTTGTGAGGGATATGGGTGTGCTTGAGCATAGGTTACATGTTCGTAAATAATGGTGAATTGTTTATCGTGTTAGCACATCATTCCTCGGGGCATGGAACTCGAGCAAGGCTTGGCTCGGACTTCGGAGATTTAAGGTACGTGCGACGTACGAGCATTACTATATATATGTGAAATGCATAAGGTGTTTTTGATTGCATTGAATGTTTTGCGTATGGTTATACATATATGTTGATATAGCCAAGGAATGACCCAAATCTTGATATCGCCGCTTGTAGCGTGCGTGACACTAGAGTAGGATGACTCTTGCATGATATATGGGGTACTGGGTTTATATGACTATATTATGAGACATTTGAGATGTCTAGGTTTGTAGAATCATGCATTCTTCGTAAGACATTTGAGATGTCTAGGTTCGTAGAATCATGTATTCATTATGAGACATTTGAGATGTCTAGGTTTGTAGACTCATGTATATAAGACACTTGAGATGTCTAAGTATAATGAAGGATTGGTAAAATAAATGCTAAGGCATTTGAGCTATCTGTGATTGATAGCAAGGTTGTGAAATCAGTATTAGATATTGTGATATCTGTAATTGCATGTTTAATGAATTTGTAATCACTATATGTTGATATTCGAGGATCAGGCATGCGATGTGTAAATCAATGTGTTGATTTACTGATTTATGAGATTTGATGAGTTTGATGTTGTGAGAACAGGGACAGTACACGGAATCCCGGATGAGGATGTTGCCATCCAGGGAGTATCATTTAAATTCATTAGCATTTACCTTTGTTGTAAATTATGAATTTCATTATTATGATTATGGGATTTTGTGTATTGGTATGCTCACCCCGTTGGGGGCTGTCTCTGTTGGGACAGGTGGACAGGTACATCGATGGCTATGGAGCTGAGCTCGAGCTGTTGATTTGAGGTACTCCCAGGATCGTGGTACCAGGGCTTGATGGAGCACGGTATCGTATAGAGTACCTATATATACACCTGAGGATTTATACATGTTCATATTCATGATGCTCGCATGTGAGCATGATTATACTTGTATATGGATTGTATATAAAGGCATGAGCCTTTCTCTCTTTCATTTAAGGTTGCATGCAATTAGGTTGAATTGCTAGAATGATATGAGAGTCATTGGTGTATATTGTGGGTGTTGGAACCCACTTTTGTTGACATATGTGTGGTGTCTTCCCTGGCTGGGAATCTACTTGTATTACTGCTTTCTGTTGAGTATTATGTGTTCCCTGGCCGGGAATTTTGTTATGTGTTGTACTCTGTTTTGGGATAGCTCTATTTATGGGGAGACTCTGCCCAAATTTTTGTAAAAGTTTACAATGTGAAAAGTGGCACCAAGGGGTTGGTAAAGGGCAAACATATGAGTCTTTTATTGACAGGCAATGATTAAGTATCATCAGAGCTTCCCGATTGACATTTTATAGAAAGCATGGTAAGGAGGAATAACGTATTGATGGCAGTATTTTGAAAGGGTCATGACTCTGGTAACTCGCTTTATGTTATAATACTGAATTAACTATTTTGAAAATGATAATGTATTGTTAGATGCGTGATGAATGATGTGCCACGCTGACTGTATTTAGGGTCGATGGTAAACCAATGGCATTGCTAGTAAAGAATAGATGAATTTTATTGAGTCGTGCACATGCTGTAATTTATATAGTACTGAAAAATCTGATTTTGCAGGAGAATCGGAAGATGAGAAACGAGGCATGATTTCTTAAATGGTGGAAAGTATTGTGATGTTGATATGTGACAACAGATGATGTGATGTTCGGGTATGGTTACGTTGTGATTTTGGTAATGCGGATATATGTGAATTAATACACATCCATTGATATTGATTTGTGATTATGATATATGAAATTAGAATAATTGCTGCTGTCATATCGGAGAGATGGGAATAGAATACTTATCATTGTCATATCGAAGTGATGGAAATATAATACTTGATGTTGTCTTCTCGAGCTATGAATTAGGATATTTGCCGCTGTCATATTATAGCGCGGGTCACTGATATGTCGAAGCTAGGGAAATCCATGGAGCCGCCGATAATTAGACGCGAGAGGTATTATGAATGCCGCTGATATATTGAAGCGATGGGACCGCTGATATGTCGAAGCGAGGGGTATTGATTGTGTAGCGGTGTTATGAGTATTGTGTACCACCGTTGGGTATGCGTATTATGTACCGTCGTGGGGCGATGAGTATTATGTACTGCCAAGTGTGATGGTTATTGTTATACTGTTATTGTGTTAGCAATGAATATTAATGTGCCGCTATTATGTTAGCGATGTATATTGATGATGTGTTGATTGCAGATGGCAGTGAACGTCGTGTTGTCAATATTCATATTGTTGTTCTTTGGGTGCAAGAGATTTAGGTCCAAGAGGATATTGGAATGTTCCAGGAGAACGAGGAGTCGAGGTAAACCATTTCATTTTGTTTAACATATGGATACATGTTGATATGAGTTGATTTGCATCATCTCTGTTGAGTTATATTGATTTATGATAATCAATTATACAGATGAAATAGTGAAGAATGAAGTTAAAAATGAAACATAGTATTGTTATGTTCATTTTGTTATTGTTGCAGTAACGAAACAGGGCAATATGTAACCGTTGTGGTAACACCATTATATCTACGGTTAGGGGTGGGCGCGGGTCGAGTTTTATCGGGTTTGGAAAGCGTTGAGCCTTAAACGCATGGTTGTGTTTAATGCTTTAATTTATCTCCGGATTATTTTTGAGTTTTGATGATCAACAAAACTTGTGTTTGTTACACTAATATGTCTTCTTAGTGTGCAGATTTATTGATTGAAAAGTGAATTGATTGAAGAAAATCATGTGTGCAATTTCTGGTCTGGATCGCCCCAGGCGATGGCAGCCAGGAGCAACATCGCCACGCACATTGACAGAGGCGACGCCGAGGCTCGCGCGCAGAGGGAGTTCGCGCGAGGCGATGGGCTGATCGCCTGAGGCGATGCGTTGAACGCCTGAGGCGATGTGTGCATCGTTTGAGGCGATGAAGATTTTGGACCAGCTGAGGCTACGACATTTACTTTCAGTGGTGATCGCCTGAGGCGATGCGTGATTTATGCTGACCGTTGGGGCGCGGCGATGGTGATTGCCAGAGGCGATGTCTGAGGCGATCGAGGAGTGATTTCAGCCTTATGTGTAGCAACGGCTTGTAGGAGCCTTGGGGGCCTCCTACACTATAAATATTAATCTTTTGGAGCTTTTTGAAGACTAGAAACAAGCCTACAAACTTCATCAAAGCTTTGCTAATTCAAATTTCATATAGCATTGCAATCTCCATACATTTGTGTTGTATTGGAGTTTGTGATTCATTCTTTTTGTTAGAGTCTTGTGTTCTTCGTGTTGGTACACCGTGAAGGTGTTTGTTGAATTGTTGTAAGGTCCTCCAACACCAAAGCAAGTTGAAAATTGTAAAGTCATCAACAAGTAAAGTTGGTGCATGTGTTGTGGCGATCCTTGGAGCACTTAAGGCCAAGAAGACTCGTGAAGAGTGTTGTGCTCGTGAAGGGCTTTGTGTACTCGAGAAGAGTTGTATTGTGGCTAACTTGGAGCCCTCAAGGCCAAGATCATTCATTCTAGTGGAACCTCGGTTGGAAGTTATCTAGCCGGGAAGAGGAGACGTAGGCGATTCATCGCCGAACTTCTATAACAAATCATTTTGTCATTTATCGCTTTATTTCATTACGCATTTATTTACTTCTTTATTTTATTTATTTATCGATTGGCTTAAGCCTTCCGCAAGCGCAAACTCTTTTATTTTGCAAACTCGTTTTAAAAAGCTAAAGTAGCCAAGGAATCTCATTCACCCCTCCCCCCTCTTCGATTCCAACAAGTGGTATCAGAGCCATTTGATTTTTGTTTTAAATCAAAAAATTTCTATGGCGAATCTAGCAAATGAGTTTGCTCAAGGTCAATCGACAAATCGCCATCCGCTCTTGACGGATGATAATTACGGCTATTGGAAAAATAGAATATATATACATCCAATCCGTAGATTATGACCTATGGAAGATCATTGTGAAAGGTCCACACATTCCTTTAAAGGAAGTTGGGGCAATAAGTGTTCCCAAAGAAATGGACGACTTCACAAGAGCGGACATGATTTTAATATCTCAAAATGCTAAAGCTATTAATATTTTATATTGTGCTTCAGATATGAAGGAGTACAACCGGATCTCGATGTGCTCAACCGCAAAGGAGATATGGGACAAATTACAAATTTGTCATGAAGGCACTAATCAAGTGAAGGATACCAAGATTGATCTATTGCAACTCAAATATGAAACATTTGAGATGGAGTCCGGAGAAGAGGTTGATTCGATGTTTAGAAGGCTCACCCAAATCATAAATGAGCTTGCTCAACTTGGTGAGAAGTACCCTCCAAAGCAAATATGGAGAAGAGCATTAAGAGCCTTGCCAAAGGAATGGGATGCAAAGAGGACGGCCATCATTGAGTCCAACAAAGGAGAAAGTGCATCGTATGACCTTGATGAACTTCATGGCACATTTTGGTGACCCATGAGCTTTAAGTGTCAACAAGGAAAGGAATAAAAGAGGATGATAGATCCACAAGAAAATGAATCGCCTTGGTCGGGAGGAAAGATCAATCCGATGATGAAGGAGATGATCTTGTTCACTAGGAAGTTCAAGAAGTTCTTCAACAAACACAACAAGCCAAAGACCTCTAGTGCTACCAAACATGATTCCAAACAAGAGGTAACTTGTTATAATTGTCAAGAAAAAGGTCATTATGCTAATAAATGTCCTAGGAAGAAGAATGAGGACAAAGGGAAGAAGAAAGCTCTCATAGCCACATGGAGTGATAGTGACTCCGATGAAGAAGAAACAAATCTTTGTCTCATGGCCAAAGATGACATAAATGATGAAGAATATGAAAGCGACGATGAGGTACCATCCTTTAATGAACAATTAGATTCTTATCATGAGCTTATTGATGTGCTTGGTAAAACCAAGATGAGTAACAAATTACTCAAACTTGAGGTAGCCAAGAAAGATGAAGAAAATAATTCATTGAAAAATGAATTAAATTCTTTGAAGATATCTTTTTGCAAATTTAGTGAGAGTAGTTTAAAAATGAATGAATTGCTTGGCTTGCAACGTTGTAGCTTCGATAAAGCCGGTCTAGGCTTCTCAAGCAAAACTAAAACTTTTTCAAGCTTGTTAGCTAAAGCCAAGCATAATTCTCCTACTTGCACTTATTGTTGCGAAGATGGTCATTCTAAGATAAGTGTATGTTTGCCAAAATCCAATACCAACCTAACAAAAGGTGGAAATGGATTCCAAAGGCGCCAATGAAAGCTAACCCTCAAGGACCCAAAAATCAAATGGGTACCAAAGATCCTCATATTGTTAATTTATTTTGTAGGGACAACAATGGAATGGAGGATGAAGGCACAAGCAACTCAAAGGAGGAGATTATCTCATTCACCTCAATAGAGGAAGCGCGAGGTATATGACCAATGACAAGAACGCACTCTTGTCATCAAAGGTAAATTTATTTTGTGCATTTAAAGAGCAATTCAAAATTTCATTGGCACAAATTAATTGTGACCAATAAATAATGAATCTTAATATTCATTGTAGTAAAATGCATTACCCCTTAAGCATATGCACATATAAATTGTTTTAATGCATGATGTAAGCTTATCCTTTTATAGTAAGTATCTTGACATGCCTTGAATTCAAATTTAAATACACTATGTGAAAATGAGAAATTATATGATTATGCATGCTAATTGTTTGGATGCTCAATCTTTGATATAATCTTGACCTTAATAATTTTAATGTCTATTGGGCATGAGTGCATGAAATCTTGGTAGAACATATGCACATTTTGCACATTTAGAATTCATTGTTGATTGCCTTAAACACATGTTTGTCTTCCTCAAAATGAGTTAATCTAATGCTTGTTATAGCTATTATATGTTTGATGAGGAATATGTGGAAATTGTTAAAATATAGCTATGTGTCGACATATACTTATGCTATGTTTATTTAAATTTTGTACTTTTTGATTATCACAAAAAGGGGGAGAATTTTGTAAACTTGAAGATTAATTCATGCATAGTTTAAGGGGGAGAGCTTGTGTATGCATGGTTTGAGGGGGAGAGTTGTTTGTTTTATGGTTTACTTGGTAATCTTGTATGTGCTATACAATTATTAAGGGTGAGTCATGTTTACTCACATTTCATGCATATTACATATTCAAGTTTATCAAGTTTTGTGATCATCAAAAAGGGGGAGATTGTTGAGCCTTAAACGCATGGTTGTGTTTAATGCTTTAATTTATCTCCGGATTATTTTTGAGTTTTGATGATCAACAAAACTTGTGTTTGTTACATTAATATATCTACTTAGTGTGCAGATTTATTGATTGAAAAGTGAATTGATTGAAGAAAATCATGTGTGCAATTTCTAGTCTGGATCGCCCTAGGCAATGGTGACCATCGCCCCAGGCGATGGCATCCACGAGCAACATCGCCACGCACATCGACAGAGGCGACGCCGAGGCTCGCGTGCAGGGGGAGTTCGCCCGAGGCGATGGGCTGATCGTCTGAGGCCATGCGTTGAACGCCTGAGGCGATGTGTGCATCGTTTGAGGCGATGAAGATTTTAGACCAACTGAGGCTACGGCATTTATTTTCAGTGGTGATCGCCTGAGGCGATGCGTGATTTATGCTGACCATTGGGGCGCGGCGATGGTGATCGCCCGAGGCGATGTCTGAGGCAATCGAGGAGAGATTTCAGCCTTAGGTGTAACAACGGCTAGTAGGAGCCTTTGGGGCATCCTACACTATAAATATTGATCTTTTGGAGCTTTTTGAAGACTACAAACAAGTCTACAAACTTCATCAAAGCTTTGCTAATTCAAATTTCATATAGCATTGCAATCTCCATACATTTGTGTTGTATTGGAGTTTGTGATTCATTCTTTTTGTTAGAGTCTTGTGTTCTTCGTGTTGGTACACCGTGAAGGTGTTTGTTGAGTTGTTGTAAGGTCCTCCAATACCAAAGCAAGTTGGAAATTGTAAAGTCATCAACAAGTAAAGTTGGTGCATGTGTTGTGGCTATCCTTTGAGCCCTTAAGGCCAAGAAGACTCGTGAAGAGTGTTGTGCTCGTGAAGAGCTTTGTGTACTCGGGAAGAGTTGTATTGTGGCTAACTTGGAGCCCTCAAGGCCAAGATCGTTCGTTCTAGTGGAACCTCGGTTGGAAGTTATCTAGCCGGGAAGAGGAGACGTAGGCGATTCATCGCCGAACTTCTATAACAAATCCTTGTGTCATTTATCGCTTTATTTCATTACGCATTTATTTACTTCTTTATTTTATTTATTTATCGATTGACTTAAGGCTTCCCCAAGCGCAAACTCTTTTATTTTGCAAACTCATTTTAAAAAGCTAAAGTAGCCAAGGAATCTCATTCACCCCCCCTCTTCGATTCCAACAGAAAGTTATAAACGGGTACCCGATCATATCGGGTTACGATCGTGTATTTTTTTTTTCATACCCGATATATCGGGTACCCGATACTTGGGTACCCGGATACTATCGGGTATTATTCGGGTACCCGAGTCGGGTACCCGATAAATATCTTTTTAAAAAACAAAATATTAAATATAATATAATATTGTATAAGTGTCTAGTGATGAAGTTGACATGCAAATTAGTAGTTTTACAATATCTTGACCACGTCAATTATGTAACAAAAAAATATTTAATGTAAAAACAACTAGAAAATTCTTCAAAACTAGACACGTATTTCTTGTAGAGGAAAAAGGTTATCAAGCTTCACAATGTACCGACTTTATCAATATTCTCACAAAGCGCAAAAACTGCAATAAAATAAATTGAAACAAAACAAACGAATAATAAAAAACAAAATATTAAAATGAGAGGCTATACCAAAAATTTCAATGTCCAAAAATTGTAGTCTCCATCTCGAACACCATGACATATTTGTAATAGCATCAAATATCAATGATTACGAATCAACTTTTAAAAAAACAACTAAGCTTGGTCTTTGGCAAAGAGATTAAGACACAGAATGCGTACTGCTGCTATCAACCCTAGTGGAAACTGGAGAGCATGAGTCGTCATACCAAGTTATCAACTCTATGTTAATATTAGGGTTAATTAATATAGTAATTAAAAATTACCATAATAAAAATGGCGAGTACCCGATAACCGATCGGGTAGAAAAACTCCTACCCGAACCCGACCCGACAACACTGATATTTGGCGTCGGGTATCACCCGAACCCGAGTTTTTAAAAAATTACCCGACCCGATCGGGTCGATCGGGTATTGGGTACCCGCACCGAATTTCCACCCCTATCTACGATAATCATTGATGAAATAATGATTGAGTAGGAATAATTGTTTGGTGATGATATTTATTGTTGTTAAGGCATGCTAGTTTTGTATATTGTGGGATTAACAATTGATTAATCAACTGTTGTATTGAGCCGAATATAATCATGTTGATATGAGATTAATGAGTATGTCGCGGGATGACATTGAACATCACAAGATACGTGGGATCACTATGAATGTCATGTGTGGACATGTGATTATTGTGAACATCACGGGTTGACATGGAACTATCGTGAATGTCATGAATGAGTATGAGATTGTGATGTTATTCTTCGGTATATAATGACAGCAATGATAAATAATCATGTGATGATTAATGACGAGTTAGACACAATGTGACGAACAATATAATAATGTCATTATGAGAACACATGTGATATATGAACATTCACGATAGATTGATTTATTATGTTTTGAGGTTGAGTTAGTGACTGAGAGATATATAAATAATGGCATATGCATGTGATAATTACTAATGGATGTTCTAGTAATTACTTGGCAGCAGGTATTGGTTAGATGATAATATGCGATGAGACTAGTGTCTAAGAAATCATTGAAATAGTGCAATAACGTTGAATACTGTTGAATTAAGGATTGAAAGCAATAGAGACTAGTGTCTAAGAAATCATGAAATAGTGCAATAACGTTGAATACTGTTGAATTAAGGATTGAAAGCAATCACATTGTTGAAAACTGAAATTGAGTTCATATTGAATATGATCACATAAGTATGTGGTAGTGTGTTGTAGCATGATATATATAGAAATGTTGATGCTTAAGAGCATGTGAGTACTGTGATGAACATGATACTGATGTAAATTGTAGATGACTTCACCTGCAAATGTATGAGATTAATTATTTGATGTTGATGTTTATGCATTGTCTTAAATTGCTTATATACAAGTGATTTGCAAGGAATGTGGGATAGTACACGATAACTTATCCAAATAGATAAGAATAAATGACGGGTTATGAGATAAATTTGAGGAATAAACAATATTACATGTGAAAACGATATTGGAATACATGAAGGATAATTCCATCGAACGTTAAAAGTATAATATTGTTATGTTGATAATGGATATACGGGGTGGAAATGAAGAAAATATATGGAGAATAATGAAAACATGTATGAATGTGGAATACTTTAATGATGAGAGATTTTCGGTATGACAAAAGTGTTAAATGTTAAAACTAGGAAGAATCAACATTTGATACTATGTAACTGTTGCAATTCTATGAAATAATTATACACTTGCAAAAAATTGGAAGATATTAACTGTATGGTGTATAGTTGATGCTGAAGCTGGGTCATTCCTATCGAGACCCAGAAAATGGAAATAATATTGCTCTAGTATTGATTATTGTTGATATAACAAGGTATACATGATAAATAAAGTGTCCAACACGAAAATATAACTGTTGATGTGCATGTATACTTATGGGCCGATAAGAGTTCATATGTGACACACGATAATTGATATTGACACGAATCCAAGATGATAGATAATAATGGAGTGTCAGTAATTGAATATCAGTGTTGATTGAACAAGGGAGTTAGCGATGTAAATTAAACAAATATGTTCTCTATAAGCTCATTTTGGATTATGATTATGCTAATAATCTATTGAGGGTATGTGACAATTGAAATGTGACATCGTGTAAGATGCATGCATGCGGATACATGCAAGATAAGAATTTAGATGATCTTATAGGAGCATGTATAACATTGAGAACTAATGAACAGTAATGAAACGATGTGTTGTTGCACAATAAATTGAAAATGGTGACTTAAAAGCTCGATATAGATGTGAATTACGTGAAAATGTTATTTTGAGGTAAAATTTTAAAGTAAATCATTGAAAGATGGTTTTGAAAATATAATAACTGATCATACAGTGATGAAAGTACGATATGACTCTACGATATGACTCAATAAATGACTGTGTGAGATATTTCGACAGTATGTCGACTCCTTTTTTGGCACTTCTATTGTATGTGAATTCTTTTTGACACTCTTTGTAAGTGTATATGAGTTTAAAACCCCCAAATTCATCCCCAACCCTAACCCATCTCATATTTTCGATTTTGAGAAAAAGTGGAAGGAGAAATCTTCACAAAACCTTTGTTTGTGAGATTTATTGTAGGATTTGGAGTCCTTAAGAGGTATGGAACCCTTCCTAAAGTTTTTATGATGTTTGGTTTGGTTTTGAAATGGATTTATTTTGGGTTGGTATGATGTTTGGATGGGGGTAGGATTTTTAGTTGTTTAATGGTATAAAATGAAGGTTTGAAGTGTTTTTATGTTTTTGGGTTGATGGTATAAAGGTTGTGGAGGATGGTGAAGTTTTTATGGTGCAAAAATGGAGAAATCGCACGCACAGTAGGCAGCGATCGATCGCTACGAACGCAGCGATCGATCGCCGAAGGACAGTGGCGATTTGCATAGCAGGCGATCGATCGCCATATATACAGCGATCGATCGCCGCGAGGCAGAATGGTCAAGCGATCGATCGCTACATCGAAGCGATCGATCGGTAAGGCTCGCGATCAATCGCCTCGATGCAGCGATCGATCGCCAGCAGCAGAATTTTGGAAAATGTTGATTTTTGTTGAATTTTTGGTATTTGGCTGTTATTTAGCTTCTAATATTGATTTGTATGGTTGTGTAGAACCATCCCAGGTACCAACAATATCAAGGAGATAAAGTTCTCCTATTTCTCCACTTTTGGGAATTAAGGTACGTAAGAAACGTACGGGCATCGGACGGTAACACATTCCTATATTATGACTACGCAATGACTGTATAAGTATTTACGATGTTTATGATGATGATTATGATAAGTAAGTTTATGATGATGATGTTTATGATGAGTTAAGATGATGATGTTTACAAGATGATGATGTTTATAAGATGATGATGTTTATAAGATGATGATGTTATGATATGATGATGATGATGTATGTTTAACTATGTTATTGAGAATGGTTGTGTGTACTGGTAGTTGTTATGGGAAAGCGAGGAATGTACTTACCGCTGACATAGCTAGCGAGGAGATTACATCCGCTATCAAGGTGTAGTGAGGGGTAATCACAGTACCGCTATATGTCGAAGCGAGGGGGCCAATTGTTCCGCGGACATAACAAGACCAGAAACATCCCCATTTCTCAATAACATTGTGGATTATGAGCATATATGTGAAGTGTGATTTTAATCATTATGTCAAGAACTAATGATTATATGCATGACTATGAAACAGGGACAACCAAAGTGGGTTAATGCGATTAACCAGGAAGTATACATTACGATTATTTTCATGCATTTATTTATATGCCTTTATCTCTATGATGTTTATCTCTATGATGTTAAGTAATGATGTACATGCTCATGATGGGTTGTTCCTGTAGGTACACTTTTGGACTAAATGACTAAGGGTCGGGTTGAGGCAGTGAGCTAAAAGGAGTATGAATGAACATAGGATACAGGATTTTGATAGTCTCTACTCTAGGAATAGTGTAATTCTATAGCTTTAACATTCATTACCGAGAATGTAATTATTAAGTTTTGAAATTTTATTTTTTTGGCCTGTAATTTTATTAGCTCAAAGCTACAACCGGTGCCCTAAGAGGTTATGAATGCATGTTTAATCCATAATATGTTATTAGTATGATGTTAAGGTAGGAAGACCCTACATTAGTGGTATCATAGCAGTGGTTAGAAAGCCCGGGAATGAGTGAAGGGTAGCCTTAGCAATAAGTTGGCTAGGTTTTTTTTTTAACATGTTTTGTGCATGTGTTGCATAATAGGTATATGATGTTATACTAACATGTTTTGTTTCTCTAACGATGTATTATATGAACTGCTTTTGGGTATTGTTGTTAACCCTTGTCTTGCAGTATGGCAGCAAATATTAACATAGGAGATGCGGTGAGTGTGAATGCAAGTGCTGGACGTACCAATCCCCTGCCACCACCAGCCTTGGGTGAAGAACCCTCTGAGCAACAGTTACTACCCGGGGAGCTAAGTTTGGCTTAGTTTCTGACATACCGACCCCCGATGTTCGAAGGAACTGAGACAGGGGAACAGGCTGAGGAGTGGTTAGAGAGGATCGAACAGATATTTGTGGCGGCTCCTTGTGCTAAGTCAGCCTGGATAAGGCTAGCGGAGTTCCAATTGGCCAAGAAGGCGCTGATGTGGTGGAAGACCACAGTGATAGAGCAAGAGGCTCAGGGTCAAGAAATAAATTGGAAGCTGTTCAGAACTCGGTTTCTGACCCGCTATTTTTCAGCTGCTGCACGACAAGCTAAGGAAGATGAGTTTACTAACCTCAAGCAAGGTAACATGCCTGTTTCAGATTATGCTCTTCATTACTGTTCTTTGCTCATATATGTACCCCACATCACCGCAAGTACTCAAGCAAAGATGAGGAACTTCATGAAGGGCTTGAGGCCTGAACTGTATGACAGGGTGATCACTTATGGCCCTGCTTGTTTGTATGACGCCCTTTCACGGGCTGAGCTAGCTGAACTGGGAGTTGGTGCATATCCTGATGCTGTACCACCTCCAGCACCCCCTCAGAAATCTACTTCCGATAATTTAAGGCCGAGGGGTGATTAGTTCAAGCCAAGGGGGAACACATCGGCTTCGAGGTTTAGTGGTAAGAGGCCCGAGAATCGTTGGAAAGGAAGCCGTAAGAATGATGCCCCGTCGGGAAGAGGACAGTATCAGGGAGACAGATTTGGGAAGGTTTGGTGCTCTATTTGTGGGCAACCACATTCTACAAAAGACTGCGTCGGTTGTTATGTTTGTGGCAATAAGGGCCACTTTGCTCGGCAATGTCCCAATCGGGAGGGATAACAGAACTATGCGGGGAGGCCTACGGACAGAGCAGTGCAGCATAGACCATCGTTTGTACCGAGGCAGTATGGAGGTCAGTCGATGGGGCCACCTCAGGGGCAAGTTTATGCGTTGACAAGGGAGCAGGCTACAGCAGCTCCGGAGGAAGTGATTGCGGGTACGTGTCTTTTATTTACGCACCCTGCTTTTATATTGATAGACACAGGTGCGTCACACTCTTTTGTGTCGGCAAGTTTTGTGGAAAGGCACCACATATGCACTTCTCCGTCGCCCACGCCTCTTGTAGTCTCGACACCCGCTGGAAGTAGTTTGATTACAGATCAGATTGTCTATGACGGCCTCATTTATTTTGAGGATAACGAGCTAAGGTCAGATTTGATTGTTCTGGGAATGTCAAACTTTGACTGCATCGTAGGCATTGACGTTCTGAACAGGTATCAGGCACTTGTGAACTGCAGGCAGAGGACTGTCCGGTTCAGATCTGATATGGGAGACCAGTGGACATTTTATGGGGATGGTTCCCGTTCAAAGATCCCGTTGATATCTGCTGTCAAGATGGCACAGTTGTTGGAACGGGGCCATTCAGGATATCTCATCTATGCTGTTGATATTACTGAAAAGAGAGAAGAATTAAAGGTTGAGGATGTGCCCGTAGTGGCGGAGTTTCCTGATGTCTTTCCGAAAGAGATTCCCGGATTTCCACCGACGAGAGAGGTCGAGTTTGGAATTGAGTTACTACCGGGGACGTCTGCCATTTCTCGTGCCCCGTATAGGATGGCACCAGCGGAGTTAAGGGAGTTGAAGGTTCAGTTGCAAGAACTCCTTGATAAGGGTAACATATGCCCTAGTGTATCACCCTGGGGTGCACCAGTTTTATTTGTTAAGAAGAAAGATGGTTCGATGCGTCTGTGCATCGATTACAGACAACTGAACAAAGCCACCGTGAAAAATAAGTATCCACTTCCGAGGATCGATGATTTGTTTGACCAGTTGCAGGGTACGAAGCTCTACAGTAAGATCGATCTGAGGTCGGGGTATCATCAGATTCGGGTAAGAGAAGATGATGTTCAGAAGACAGCTTTCAGGACTAGGTATGGGCACTATGAATTCTTAGTCATGTCTTTTGGGGTGACGAATGCCCCAGCTTTTTTTATGAGCCTGATGAACAAGGTGTTCCAACCGTATTTGGATCAGTTCGTCATTGTTTTCATTGACGATATACTCATTTACTCGCGGACTGAAGAAGAGCATGTAAGGCACTTGAGGACAGTACTCCAGATCCTTAGGGATCATCAGTTATATGCAAAGCTTAGCAAGTGCGAGTTCTGTTTGAACAGTGTGGTATTCTTGGGTCATGTTATATCTAGCAGTGGGATATCTGTAGATCCCAAGAAAGTTGAAGCTGTGATGGAGTGGGTTGCACCCACTTCTGTACCCGAGATACGGAGCTTCCTTGGTTTAGCGGGTTATTACCGACGTTTCGTCGAGGGATTCTCAAAGATCGCTAAGCTGTTGACACAGCTGACTCAGAAAGGAGTCCCGTTCTATTGGTCCGAAGCTTGTGAGGAAAGCTTCCAAGAACTGAAGCGTCGTTTGACTACGGCACCTGTATTGGTGATTCCTTATGAGAATAAGAGGTTTGCTTTGTACACGGATGCATCATTGCAGGGTTTGGGCAGTGTGTTGATGCAAGATAAGCACGTGGTGGCTTATGATTCGAGGCAGTTGAAGCATCATGAGACCAGATACCCAGTTCATGATCTGGAACTGGCGGCCATCATTTTCGCCTTGAAGATTTGGCGGCATTATCTGTTTGGTACGACGTTACCATCTATACGGACCATAAGAGCTTGAAGTTCTTATTCACCCAAGCGGAGCTGAATATGAGGCAAAGAAGGTGGATGGATTTACTCAAGGATTATGATTGTGAAATTGAGTACCATCCTGGTAAAGCAAACTTGATAGCAGACGCCTTAAGTCGGAAGGTGGAGAGTACTGCTGAGGACGTTATGTGTTTATCCGCTATGATGACTTCTTATTGCCATCTGGGCTATGATTTCGATGTTGACACGTCGCCGGTGCGAGTGTCGACCTTATTGGCTGAGCCAGACATATTTGAGGCTATCAGGAAAGCCCAGAGGTCGGATGATGAGGTTCAGAGATGGTCATCGATAGTACTTCAAGGACAGCCATCAAAGTTCAGAGTGGCTGAGGATGGTTCTTTGAGGCTTGGCAACCGTTGGGTAGTGCCGAGGGCACCTAAGTGGTCATAGCAGCAGGTTTAACATCCACCCAGGAGGAAGAAAGATGTATAATGACATATGTGGTCAGTTCTGGTGGAGACGGATGAAGCATGACGTGATCGCTTTTGTCAAAAGATGTTTGATCTGTCAGCAGGTGAAGGCAGAAAGGCAAAGGCCTGGTGGCAGGCTGAAGAGCTTAGAGGTACCTGAATGGAAGTGGGAGCACATATCTATGGACTTCGTGACCCATTTGCCAAAGACGGCCTCTGGATTTGATGCGATCTGGGTGATCGTGGATAGGCTGACGAAGGTAGCTCATTTCATCCCTTACTGTATGACTTTCACATATCTAAAGATGACCCAATTATATGTACGGGATGTGGTGAGGTTACATGGGGTTTCAGTCTCGATTGTGTCTGACAGAGACCCAAGGTTTACTTCACATTTCTGGGAGGGTCTCCAGACAGCTTTGGGCACAGATGTGAGACTGAGTACAGCTTATCACCCTCAGACAGACGGCCAGACAGAGCGTACCATTCATACGCTTGAAGATATGCTGAGGGCATGTGTATTGGAGTTTGATACTCCGTGGCAAGATTCATTACCACTGGTAGAGTTCTCCTATAATAACAGCTATCAGGCGAGCATTCAAATGGCTCTTTTTGAAGCTCTTTACGGACGACGCTGTAGGTCACCGCTGTATTGGGAGGACTTGACTAGTAAAGCGGTCGAAGGACCGGATATGATCAGAGATATGTAAGAAAAGATTAAGTTGATACGCCAAAAGATGAAAGCGGCCCAGGATAGGCAAGCAGCCTATGCCAATAAGCGACGACGACCGCTAGAATTCCAAGTAGGAGACAAGGTCTTCTTGAAAATCTCACCCTTCAGGGGTGTAGTTCGTTTTGGTATGCGGGGGAAGTTATCTCCGAGGTATGTTGGGCCGTATGAAGTATTGCAGCGTATCGGTACATTGGCCTACCGTTTGGCTCTACCGCCGTCTTTATCTGGAATTCATGATGTTTTTCACGTCTCTATGTTACGGAAGTATGAGCCAGACCCGTCTCATGTATTACAGCCTACTGAAGTGGAGTTGGACTCAGATGTATCCTACGTAGAACGACCAATCAGAATTCTGGATCGAGAGGTCGCAGACTACGAAGCAAGATTATACCGATGGTCAAAGTTCAGTGGGATCGTCGGGGTGTCGAGGAGGCTACGTGGAGACGGAACGGCATATGGTGCAGCATTACCCGGAACTATTTTCTGGTATGATTTATGTTTAGTTTCATTTTGGGTAAGTGCATGCGATTTCGAGGACGAAATCTAATAAGTAGGGGAGTATTGTGATGCCCCGAAATTAATTAATTGCAATTTAGGCATTAATTATGTTTATATGATGAATTATGTTGATAATTGATTTATGTGTTGAAATTAATTATCATGTTGAAATGCTTAGTCACATGGTAGGCGTGACCCGGGGTTTCATTTCAGGGTGCATGTTATGCATGTTGGGAAATGGGGTGTTAACATGAATTATTTGTATTGATTGTTAGTTATGAGGAAGATATGAATTTAGTGGAAGTTTGGTGCATTTGTAAAATGCCTTTAAAATACCATGTTGGGGTATTTTATACATCATGTTAATTAATGGGTACAAATTTAATTAAATTAACCCATATACCCCCACTATACCCCTTTTTCCCCTTCACTTTATCAATCACTCTTAAAACCCCCAAATTCATCCCCAACCCTAACCCATCTCATATTTTCGATTTTGAGAAAAAGTGGAAGGAGAAATCTTCACAAAACCTTTGTTTGTGAGATTTATTGTAGGATTTGGAGTCCTTAAGAGGTATGGAACCCTTCCTAAAGTTTTTATGATGTTTGGTTTGGTTTTGAAATGGGTTCTGATTGTTTGAAATGGATTTATTTTGGGTTGGTATGATGTTTGGATGGGTGTAGGATTTTTAGTTGTTTAATGGTGTAAAATGAAGGTTTGAAGTGTTTTTATGTTTTGGGGTTGATGGTATAAAGGTTGTGGAGGATGGTGAAGTTTTTATGGTGCAAAAATGGAGAAATCGCACGCATAGTAGGCAGCGATCGATCGCTACGAACGCAGCGATCGATCGCCGAATGATAGTGACGATTTGCATAGCAGGCGATCGATCGCCATATATACAGCGATCGATCGCCGCGAGGCAGAATGGTCAAGCGATCGATCGCTACATCGAAGCGATCGATCGATAAGGCTCGCGATCGATCGCCTCGATGCAGCGATCGATCGCCAGCAGCAGAATTTTGGAAAATGTTGATTTTTGTTGAATTTTTGGTATTTGGCTGTTATTTAGCTTCTAATATTGATTTGTATGGTTGTGTAGAACCATCCCAGGTACCAACAACATCAAGGAGATAACGTTCTCCAATTTCTCCACTTTTGGGAATTAAGGTACGTAAGAAACGTACGGGCATCGGACGGTAACACATTCCTATACGATGACTACACAATGACTGTATAAGTATTTACGATGTTTATGATGATGATTATGATAAGTAAGTTTATGATGAGTTAAGATGATGATGTTTACAAGATGATGATGTTACAAGATGATGATGTTTATAAGATGATGATGTTATGATATGATGATGATGATGTATGTTTAACTATGTTATTGAGAATGGTTGAGTGTACTGGTAGTTGTTATGGGAAAGCGAGGAAGGTACTTACCGCTGACATAGCTAGCGAGGAGATTACATCCGCTATCAAGGTGTAGCGAGGGGTAATCACAGTACCGCTATATGTCGAAGCGAGGGGGCCAATTGTTCCGCGGACATATCAAGACCAGAAACATCCCCATTTCTCAATAACATTGTGGATTATGAGCATATATGTGAAGTATGATTTTAATCATTATGTCAAGAACTAATGATTATATATGTTAGGATCGGGGTAGTGTTTAGAAGGGGGGGGGGGGGGTTGAATAAACACTAGATTCAATTTCGATTTCTTCTTCTTGTTAACTGTAAACTGTTAAGTATTACAGTTGCTTCTCAATATCAGGCAAGTCAGCAGACACTTATTATAGTGCGGAAGACGTCTACTGAACTTGTGAGGAATAAAACTGAGGTAATAAAGTAATGAACAAATAACACGAGAGTTGTTTCTGGAAGTTTGAAGCACAACGCTTCTACGTCTCCCCTTCTTCCTTTGTAGGAAGGATTCACTAGAAGACTTGGTTTACACTTTACAGTATACAACATTCTTAGGCACTAACACACTTGGCCTAAACTCCTAGCAATCACAATCTTCTTAACTTTTGATTACAAGGGATTCTTATAACACTCTTTACAGAATAAACTTTCTAGCTTTGAGAGCTTTTGAGCAGCAGACTTCAATTGAAAATAATCTATCACAGATTCAGTTTCGCTGTTTGTCTGCTCTTTGCTGAACGTTTGAAATATCAGTAATATGGTTTTCTTGTTTGCTTTGAAGTATATCTCTTTGTTGAAAATCGCTCAGCACCTCTTCATTCTCTGCTTGGACGTATTTATAGGTTTGGTTGTCCAACGGTAGCTTTTCTGTATATGGAAGAGATTAGCTTTCCAAAATCATATTGTCTTCTTTCCTATTTTGTCTAAGCAACGACTATTTTCACTCTGACGGTAATGGTGGCGGAGATATAGCAGGGTGCGCCGCTCTGTTGTACCTTTGTCAGAGAATGTTGTACTGATTTTGTCTCGTTGTTTAGTGCTCTTACTGGAAGTTTAGACTTCTGCTGGTTTTCTGTGTTCAACTGGTCGTTCATCCTTTTATGACCAGTTGATGTCTTTGTTCAGTGGGACTATCCGGTTGATAGTTGTTCAGTAGTTGTCTGTCCAGTTGGTGGCCATCCAGTTGATGTCTATCCAGTTGGTAGCCATCCAGTTAATGTCTTGTCCAGTTGGTGGCTATCCAGTTTATGTCTTGTCCAGTTAGTGGCTATCCAGTTGGTGTCTATCCAGTTGGTAGCCATCCAGTTTATGTCTTCACCCGGTAGGTCTTTGTTACTCGGTAGGACTTCATCCAGTTGGTCTTTGTTACCCGGTAGGACTTCATCCAGTTGGTCTTTGTTACCCGGTAGGACTTCATCCAGTTGGTCTTTGTTATCCGGTTTGTAATCACCAAAACTTAGAAATCGTTTTCCCAACAATTTCCCCCTTTTTGGTGATGACAAAACTAATTAATAATCGATTTCCTACTTGAGTAAATAAGATTAGAATCCTGAAAATACTTGAAGACATAATGGAAAAGAAATTTTCATTAAATATAAGCAGATTACAAGTTGTAATCAAACTGGACAATTGAGAGAGATTCATCTTTATTTAAGATGAATTCTAATAACTTGAATAGAATCTAAGACGAATCTAGTTTACACAATATAGCTGATACATGACAAATCTTTAAACAAGCATTGTAGACCTGGAGAGCTTCGATCCACCTAGTGTCAGAGAGGAAGAGCTCGATCCACCTTATTTCAGAGAGGAAGAGCTCGATCCACCTTGTTTCAGAGAGGACCTAATTAGAATACTCTATCTCTGCCGGTCTACCTTGTTTCAGAGAGAAGGTTGGGAAGAGTCATATGTATATACATCGGGCAGCTTCCATGGTTTATGGATTCACCTAATGAGAATATTCTATCTCTGTCTTCCCCCTTTTTGTCATCAGCACCCAGACATCCCCTGTGAGCAGTTCCTGACTGATGATGAGCATCAGAACAGGATTCAAACGCTGAAGCTTAATGGAGCTGGGTTAGATAAGTAATCAACCCATGAGGGGTTGATTTAGATAAGTAATAAACCCATGAATCGGAGAAGTTTTTAACAGAAAACCAAGGAATTTTGAAAGTTTTGAAGTTAATCATGATGAGTGAATGTGTGGTTTGTGAACAAACAAGAGTCGCTATTTATAGAAATGAAAAGGTTGCAATTAATGTGAATGTATTTAAGTTGATCAGTAAATACAAAGAAAAAGTCAACTAAAAACAGTAAATAGATAAGTGTAATTAAAGGAGGAGTCAGAAAACGATACTATTTTTGCCCTAACCAATGTTTGGAATAGTCGCGTTTTTCGGCAGGCGGTTGGCGCGGACTCCTAGATCTGGGTTGAGCACTTGGTCTGGACTGAGTGGGTGCTCCAGTTGCAGGGGATGAACGAGCAGTTGAACTGGAAGCTCGCTGTGTTGAGGGAGCAGTTCGGCTGGGTTCAGGTAGTCTGTGAATTATTTGAGGAGCTGCAGGCAGGCTGTTGCATATATCTTTAATTTGAGAAGCAAATGCTGCCTGCATGGTGGCCAACTGATCGGTTAAGACTTTCTTGGCTTCTTCGATCTTTTCTCCAAGAGCCAGGGATGTGGCAGCATGAAGAGATTCATTATTTTGATTGATCTGAAGCCGAGCCTGGCCAATGCGAGAAAGAGTTTCCGCCATTGTGTTTTCATCAAAAGTTTGAAGTCTGGTGACAGTAGTCGTTAAACTACTTAAGTCCCTGTAGACTTGCTGGAATTGAAAGTCTGTGTGCTGCTTATGGGTTCCTAGTATGAGAGTTGCGGTCCGCTCTTCCTGCTTCAGTTTATGAACATCGCTTGCTAGTGCTGATATTGTAGTGGAGAGATTAGCTAGCTGTGCAGCAATGTTTGGTGGCTCGTCCAGAGGGTTTGTAAAGAAAAAAAAATCCTCAGAAAGCTCTTGAACCATGGACGGATCTACAGCAATCATTGGAGTACCAGTAGTAGGGACAAGAGCACTGGGTTGAGCATCTTCAACTGCAGTGGGGTGCAAAATAGTAGTTTCAATATTTGGGGCAGCTGTAGAGTCTGAGATAGTTACAGCCATATTGGCAGTTTCTTCAATTTGTGGGACAGCCAAAGCAGTAGTGGCTTGATCAACCGCAGCAGCAGACGACTGAGTGTGATCATTGGAGTGTGAAGACTCACTGGGTTCATGATTGGCAGAGGATATAGTAACCTGCTGAACCACTGTTTGAATGACTGCATCCACATTGGTGTGATCAACAACCATTGGTTGGGGCTGTTGATCATTATGAGAGCTGGGAGTAGAGGAGACGCTGGGAGCAGTTGGAGAGGAGAGTTCTTTAACCGAGGAGGCTGCCTCCAAGGCAGTTGGTGCGGCCTCCGCTCCAGTGGGAGTAGTCTCCAGAGCAGTAGAAGTGAGCTCCACAGAAGAGGGGACAATCTCCAAATTTGCAACGACCGTTTGTAGATCCGGCTGATCAGGGCTTGCAACAGTTTCAGCAGTGGAGCATGAGTGAATCCCAGTGGATATGCGAATATCATGAAGAGCAAGCTCAGCCATTTCCAGCTTGGGGCCAAGAGCATTTAGAACGGCTCTATCATGATTCGCGGTGCCTGAATCACCATTGAAATGTTGAAGGCGGGTTTCCACAAGGGCTTGAAGTTCGCCCACATAGGTCATCAGGCGAAAAACATCCCGCAGCTTCAAGCTTGTTTCAGGGTCTGAGATTTGAAGATATGCCAGGATTTTGTTCTCATCTTCCCTAGCCTGATCCAGAATAGGATCAAAATCATCAAATCGAACCTTTATTCGAGCCTTTACCCAGCGATCAAAAATCTCCAGCTGTGGTTGCAAATTTGCTTCAACTGTATCCATGACCATCTGGATCTCGAAAGCAACAGGAGTGGACACTGGAGCCGTAAGAGTTTTTCCTTTGCCAGCAGGGGTGGTCTTTGGATGACAGTATGGACACAAGGACTTGGGTGTCCTAAAGCTGATAGTGTCTGGTGCTTGCTGAGAGCTTACCATGGCTGACGGAGTGTCAACTGGAACCATTGATGGAGCAGGCACCATGGCTAATGAAGCAGTTGGTTCCTCCGTTGAAGGAATGTCAGGGCTGGGTTCGCTACCAGGAATGACGTTTGCAGGGCCGGCGGAGGAGATGGTATCAGAAGCGGCAATGACCTGCTGTCGGATAGCTGAAGGAGCAGCTTTTCTTGTTCTGGGCTTCTTAGGAGGTGGAGGAGGAGGAGAAGACTCATCGGATTCCGAGACAGTTTGTTCAGAATCACTAATTACTTGAGTCAAACAGCGCTTTGTCACCCCACCTTCTCTGCCACTTCGTTGTCGATGAAGCTGAAGATACTTGGCAGTGATAAGTCTCCCTGGATGAAGGTTGGAGAGAGCCCCTGTTTTAATGTGTTTGCTGTCAAACAGGCTGCTTAGTGGGAGAGCAAAGCCTGATTGACCCTTGCCAGAGACCACTAGACTAGTCAGAGTTTGAAATAACACAGCTGACCAGTTTATCTCCAATCCTTTGCATATTGCACTCATAACGTCAAACTTTTCAGGGGTGATCATATCAAATGATCCAGCTTTACATAGAAGCCCCTTGGAGATGATGTCTACCAGTTGTCGATAATGGCTCTTCATTAATACTTTCTTGAAAGGAGGACGTTGAAGGCGATGAGCAGAGTCCGAAACTGTGAGACGCATCTCTTCTCTTAGTTCCGCTGGAACAGTGGAAAAATCAGTGAGGCCGGTGGAGGGAAGGCACAGGTGTGTGGCAAATTCAGATTGGGTGATGGTAACCGACTGTCCAGATACGGATGCCACCACGGTGTCATCCACAACCTTGGCCGTAGCAAAGAACTCGTGTAGCTCGTCCTTGTAAAATGAGGGAGTCTGGCTCAGGATTACCAGGAGTCCGGAGGTGTCCAGCCTTTGTATCAACTCCTTTGTCTCCTCATCAGATGATGTGTATATAGAATGAAAATCGATGTGAACAGCATTGGTGATGAAGCTTGGCTGTACATTCTTTGACATTTTGGATGAATAACAGCAGCAGTCTTGCTAGAGGAAAATTTTCTGTAAGAAGAAAAATAATTTGCAGTGAATTGTTGGAGAAGATGAAGAGTAGAGAAAATAATGGCGGTGAAAAATGGAAGTATATATAACGTCGTACTGTAGATGAGCGGACACATTGATACGTGGCGATCATCTAACGATTTAAAAAGATTTAACAAATAAATGAAAGGACAGGATTTAGGCGGGAGTGAAATAATTTATTTTACACAAAAGTAATTTTGAATTCCGACGTTCATTAGGTTAATAAGTATCGAGGGTTATTTTTGTCAAAGCATATTTGGTAACATCAGCTGGTATGTAGGGTTCGACTGGTAGGAAGGCATCTACTGGATGTAGAGTCCTACTGGTACGGATACACCTACTGCAGCTGACCATTGTATTACCAGCTGAGCTTAAATAACCATGATAGGACTAAACTGAAATTCCCCCTAAATATATGCAAATAAACTAACTAATCCCCCCTGAAATCATTACCCAAACGAAATAATCAAGAAGTAATTTCAATTAAACCAAGAATATTTCGAAAGTAAGAAAACTTAGCGTCCGGTAGGGGTTTTGTGAAAATGTCTGCTGCTTGTTGTTCGGTAGAGATATACTCCAGTCGAATTTCTTTCTTCATAACATGATCTCTGATAAAATGATGACGGATGTCAATATGTTTAGTACGAGTATGACGAACCGTATTGTATGTTATAGCAATGGCAGACGTATTATCACAAAAAATGGGAGCCTCTGTGGACTCAATTCCATAGTCTCTGAGATGTTGCTGAATCTAGAGCAGTTGAGCACAGCAGCTTCCAGCAGCAAGGTACTCTGCCTCTGCAGTGGAAGTTGCTATGGATGTCTGTTTCTTGCATCCCCATGATATCAATCGATCACCAAGGAATTGACAATACCCACTGGTGCTTTTCCTGTCAATTTTGCATCCAGCATAGTCAGCATCTGAGTATCCAATAAGATTAAAAGTTGAGTCTCTGGGGTACCATAGACCAACATTCTCAGTGCCTTTCAAATATTTGAGGATCCTTTTGACAGCAGTGAAGTGCGACTGCTTGGGATTTGCTTGAAACCGGGCGCACATACACACAGCAAACATAATATCTGGTCGGCTGGCTGTCAAATATAGTAAAGATCCAATAATGCCTCGATACATTGTAACTTCGACTGGTATTCCTGAATGATCCAAGTCGAGTTTGGCAGATGAGCTCATTGGTGTAGTAGCAGCTGAGCTGGTGTTCATTCCATATTTCTTTAGCAGCTCTTTAGTGTATTTAGACTGATTTATCAGGATTCCTTCACTAGATTGCTTGACTTGCAATCCTAAGAAAAATGATAGTTCTCCCATCATGCTCATCTCAAATTGGTCCTGCATAATTTTAGAGAATCTTTCGCACAATTTTGAGTTAGTACTTCCGAAGATAATATCATCAACATAAATTTGAACTAGCAGAGTATGATCTCCTTTTGTGAATTTAAAAAGGGTCTTGTCCACCGTGCCAATAATAAAATTGTGCTATGTCAAATATTTTGATAAGGTTTCATACCAGGCACGCGGAGCTTGCTTTAGACCATACAAAGCTTTATTGAGACGGAAAACATGAGATGGCTGCTGATGGTTTTCAAATCCAGGAGGTTGTTCAACATAAACTTCTTCCTGGAGTTTGCCGTTAAGAAATGCACTCTTAACATCCATCTGATAGACTTTAAAGTCTTTAAACGCAGCAAATGCAAGAAATATGCGAATTGCTTCTAGTCGAGCTACAGGGGCAAAGGTTTCATCAAAATCAATGCCTTCTTCCTGTCTGTAGCCCTGTGCAACTAATCTTGCCTTATTTCTGATTACTGTACCATTTTCGTCTAATTTATTTCTAAATACCCATTTGGTGCCAATTACAGTGTGATGCTGTGGTCGTGGTACAAGATACCATACTTTGTTTCGTTCAAACTGATTTAGTTCTTCTTGCATTGCTTCTACCCAACTTGGGTCTAATATAGCTTCATCAATCTTCTTAGGTTCTATATGAGATATGAATGCAGCATGAAGAAATTCATTAATTATTTGTCCTCTGGTGCGTAGAGGAGCAAGAGGGTTACCGATGACCTGCTCGGGTGGATGATCCTTCTTCCACCGGAGCGAAGGTCCAAGAGTGTTGAGTTCTTCAGATGATTGGATGTGAGTAGGCAAATCAGAGGTTCTGATAGACTCATCTTTCTCATTTGTTCCTTCTACTGCAGTAGAGGTGGATGCCACTATTTCATTGGTAGCTGGCTGCAGTGCTTGTTGGCCAGCAAACTCCTCTGCTTGAGCTTCAGGAACTTCTGGTTCTAAGGAGCAGTCAGTCCTGCTTCTGTAATCAATCTCATCATCAACATTTTCGTCAATGTAAGTGCTTTCCAGTCGATTACTCAAGTTGTTGATTTGTATATCAGATAGTGTACAGTTAGTAGGTTCATCAAATTTTACATGCACTGATTCTTCTACAGTAAGAGTCTATTATTAAATACTCTGAAGGCCTTACTAACTGTAGAATAGCCAAGGAATATTCCAGCATCAGATTTGGCATCAAAAGCGGTGAGATGAGTCTTTCCATTGTTGTGAAAAACATTTGCAACCAAACACATGGAAATAGGAAATATTTGGCTTACTGCCATTCCAGATCTCATAAGGGGTTTTATTTGCTCGCTTATTAATCATTGATCTGTTCTGCGTATAACATGCTGTGTTGACAGCTTCTGCCCAAAATCTCTGCGATATTTCTGATTCCGTGAGCATAGTTCGCGCAGCTTCTTTCAAAGTGCGGTTCCTACGCTCAGCAACTCCGTTTTGTTGAGGAGTTCTAGCTGCAGAGTATTCGTGTTTAATACCAAAGTCATCTAGATATGATTCGAGTGATTGATTGGTGAACTCAGTACCTTTATCACTGCGAATTCTATCTATCCCACACGATTTCTCATTTTGGAGTCTTTTCAGTAATTTGATCAGCTTTGGAGTAGCCTGATCTTTGCCACTTAGGAACAAGACCCACGTGAAACGAGTGTAATCGTCTATTAACACTAGGGTATACTTCATTCCCCCTAGACTTGTTACTGGTATAGGACCAAACAGATCCATATGCAGCAACTCTAGGCACCGAGAAGAAGATTTACTCCCTTCGTTCTTAAAGGAGGATCTGATTTGCTTACCAAGTTGGCAGGATGCACAGATCTTGTATTTTGAGAACTCAATTTGGGGCAGTCCAATAACTAGATCAAGTTTACGCAGACTGGCAATAGTTTTAAAATTTAAGTGACTCAACCGTTTGTGCCAAAGCCAATTTTTGGAGGAGTTCAGGGCAGCTAAGCAAGTAGAGGAAGTAGGCTGATTAAGATTCCAATCAATTTTATATGTGTTATCATGCCTTCTACCTACGAGTAATATACTGCCATCATTAGATTTAATTGTGCATGAGTGCTGATTGAATTCTACGGAATGACCATTGTCACACAGTTGACTTATGCTAATCAAGTTATAGCATAGATTTTCAACTAAAAGAATATCTTTAATGATGATGTTACCGTAGATAATCTTACCCTTACCCACGGTTCTACCTTTCGCGTTATCTCCAAAAGTTATTCTGGGTCCGGTGGAGTCCACCAGTTCAGACAGTAAGCTCGCATTCCCTGTCATATGTCTAGAGCATCCGCTGTCCAGGAACCATTCTGAGCTCCGAACTGGATGCATTCTAGTTTCCTGCAATTAAAGCGATAGAATGATTGGTACCCAATCCTACTTGGGTCCAGGTACGATTAGTCCTTTCGGAACCCACACTTGTATGACCCTGAATGACTTAGGTCGGTGTGTGTTCTGAAATGTGTGTGCATTTATGAATATTGGTGATGATTTTGACTGTGAAGTGTGATAATCTGTGTATGCATGTGCTTTTGGTTTGTAGTTCCTGTTATTTAGCATATACCTCTTCTGGACAGGTTTACAGTTGTAGTACAAGTTGGGTTTAACCTCTCTAGCTGCTCGACCAGTGGGTTTAAGTTCATTTCTGAACTTTTGCCTCGGTTTAGCCTCTTTGAGTGGTTCTACATAACCGATACATTTGTGCTGTGCCTGTTCCTTGATGAGTGTTGCTTTAACAGGTTCTTTAACCAGTTCATAAGGGTCATATACTGTGCTAGATCTTACAAAGTTCATTGATTGAACCTTGCTTTTTGTTAGACACAGTTGAGGTTCATTACCAGATGAACTGCCGTCATTGCTATTATAGCCTATGCCTGTTAAATCACCAGCAAGCCTTATAGACTCAAGCATTTCATCCTTTCTGGTAGTCGACGCATTCCAAGTGCTAACCAGTTTGCTAAGTTTCTGGTAGGCATACTTGGCTTCATCTCTTTCTTTCACTAGGAGACTGGCTGTTTCCCTTAAGCAGTTCAACTCCCTTGATTGTTCACAATCAAGCTTGTTTTCATGCTTTTCAGTTTGGATTGTGTGCTCAGTCTTATAGCTTTCAAAGGATTCATATAGCGTCCGATACTCATTGATCATGTCCTGCAACGCATTGGTAAGTTCACTATGTGTAAATTCAGATAGGTTAGATTCATGTACCTCATTTTCATCATTTGCCATTAAGCAGTGGACTTCCTCGTCTTCACTCTCGCTGGATGAGCTAGTTAACTCCTCTGATTCTGATTCAGAATCAGCCCATTTGTTCTTATTTTCTTCTGCCATCAAAACCTTTTGATCTCTGTCCCTTTTGGATGATCTTCTGGTTTCTTTGGATTTTCTGTAATCCTTGGATCCTCTTTTGTGATCATCCTTTTTGGGTTTAGGACAGTCCGCAATGAAGTGCCCTGGTTTGAGGCAGTTGAAGCATACTCGCTCTTCTTCTTCTGAATTTCCTTTGGAACTCTGCCTTCGAGGATATGATTGATAAGGTCTCTGGTTCTTCTTCATGAATTTCCCAAATTTCTTTACAAACATTGCCATAGCATCATTACACATCTTTTCTGGAGTCATCTCTGTAGAAGTAGGCAGAGATTCCGATGCATTGAGAGCTTTGGTTGGTTGACTGGTATTTGGTTCATCTTCAACCCGAATGCCTAATTCAAATTCATAGGCTTTTAAATCAGCAAACAGATCATGTAGATCTATCTTGTTGATGTCCTTCGATTCTCTCATAGCAATGGTCTTGACATCCCATTCTCTTGGGAGGCCTCTCATTACTTTGAGAGTGACTTCTCTGTTGGGTAAATCCTTACCCAGACTGCTTAGTTCATTAATTATTCCAGTCACTCTTTCATCATACTCGTTGAGAGTTTCTCCATTCATCATCTTGATATGCTCAAACTTCTGTAAAGCCACAGTAAGCTTGTTTTCTTTGGTTTGATCATTTCCTTCACAGAGTTGGGCAATCTTCTCCCAGATTTCTTTGGCTGTTGAGCACATTTTTATTTTGTTGAACATATTTTTGTCCAAAGTTTTGAATAGAATGTCCTTAGCAACGTTGTCTAGATTTGCTTTTTTCTTGTCTTCGTTTGACCATTGAGATCTTTCCTTTTCTACCATTTGTGGATCACCACTTGTGATAGAAGCAGCTGTATTGATTTTCATGATCTTCAAAGGTCCTTCAGTGATTACATACCACATATCATCATCTTGAGCACTTAGATGTGCTTGCATACTGATCCTCCAGTCATCATATTCGTCTTTCTTGAACATTGGAATCTTGCTGAATGAGGCCATCAGTTTTTGGTAAATGGTAATTTCTCAAGATTGAGAAAACCTGGCTCTGATACCACTTGTTAGGATCGGGGTAGTGTTTAGAAGAGGGGGTTGAATAAACACTAGATTCAATTTCGATTTCTTCTTCTTGTTAACTGTAAACTGTTAAGTATTACAGTTGCTTCTCAAAATCAGGCAAGTCAGCAGACACTTATTATAGTGCGGAAGACGTCTACTGAACTTGTGAGGAATAAAACTGAGGTAATAAAGTAATGAACAAATAACACGAGAGTTGTTTCTGGAAGTTCGAAGCACAACGCTTCTACGTCTCCCCTTCTTCCTTTGCAGGAAGGATTCACTAGAAGACTTGGTTTACACTTTACAGTATACAACCTTCTTAGGCACTAACACACTTGGCCTAAACTCCTAGCAATCACAATCTTCTTAACTTTTGATTACAAGGGATTCTTATAACACTCTTTACAGAATAAACTCTCTAGCTTTGAGAGCTTTTGAGCAGCAGACTTCAATTGAAAATAATCTATCACAGATTCAGTTTCGCTGTTTGTCTGCTCTTTGCTGAACGTTTGGAATATCAGTAATATGATTTTCTTGTTTGCTTTGAAGTATATCTCTTTGTTGAAAATCGCTCAGCACCTCTTCATTCTCTGCTTGGACGTATTTATAGGTTTGGTTGTCCAACGGTAGCTTTTCTGTATATGGAAGAGATTAGCTTTCCAAAATCATATTGTCTTCTTTCCTATTTTGTCTAAGCAACGGCTCTTTTCACTCTGACGGTAATGGTGGCGGAGATATAGCAGGGTGCGCCGCTCTGTTGTACCTTTGTCAGAGAATGTTGTACTGATTTTGTCTCGTTGCTTAGTGCTCTTACTGGAAGTTTAGACTTCTGCTGGTTTTCTGTGTTCAACTGGTCGTTCATCCTTTTATGACCAGTTGATGTCTTTGTTCAGTGGGACTATCCGGTTGATAGTTGTTCAGTAGTTGTCTGTCCAGTTGGTGGCCATCCAGTTGATGTATATCCAGTTGGTAGCCATCCAGTTAATGTCTTGTCCAGTTGGTGGCTATCCAGTTTATGTCTTGTCCAGTTAGTGGCTATCCAGTTGGTGTCTATCCAGTTGGTAGCCATCCAGTTTATGTCTTCACCCGGTAGGTCTTTGTTACTCGGTAGGACTTCATCCAGTTGGTCTTTGTTACCCGGTAGGACTTCATCCAGTTGGTATTTGTTACCCGGTAGGACTTCATCCAGTTGGTCTTTGTTATCCGGTTTGTAATCACCAAAACTTAGAAATCGTTTTCCCAACAATATACATGACTATGAATCAGGGACAACCAAAGTGGGTTAATGCGATTAACCAGGAAGTATACGTTACGATTATTTTCATGCATTTATTTATATGCCTTTATCTCTATGATGTTAAGTAATGATGTACATGCTCATGATGGGTTGTTCCTGTAGGTACACTTTTGGACTAAAGGACTAAGGGTCGGGTTGAGGCAGTGAGCTAAAAGGAGCATGAATGAACATATGATACAGGATTTTGATAGTCTCTACTCTAGGAGTAGTGTAATTCTATAGCTTTAACATTCATTACCGAGAATGTAATTATTAAGTTTTGAAATTTTATTTTTGGCCTGTAATTTTATTTGCTAAAAGCTACAACCGGTGCCCTAAGAAGTTATGAATGCATGTTTAGTAGTATGATGTTAAGGTATGAAGACCCTACAAATTACCAGATTCAATTAGCTTAACTATATCTAGCCTACGAAATTGTTATGAATGATTAGCTAATTTACTCAAACTTAGGAAATAACCAAAACACAAAGAGAGATAAACAATAGAGATAAATATCGAGACTTCGGTTCACTTAAGTAATCCCCCACAATTCATCTACTAGTTCTGATCAATATTAATGCATCTAAGGTGACAAGTTTTACGGTTATATCTAAAATACTCTATCGAGCTATATTAAAAATAATACCAATTTGCAGTAGGTAACTCTCTTCACTTATTTAACAAATCAATATTGCATACACTTTATGGAAACCTTTAGTCTTCAATTACTGGATATCTATAGATATCACTCATGTATTTGACGTCATCTCTCGATCTCGGTTTGAAATCCACGGTATGTGTTATTTGTTCTGTATTACAATTTTATCTCTCGATCTCAATTGCAAACTAACATCATTCAAAGGGTAGCTAATCCCTTAAAAGCATTAAAAACAAAACACAAACACAAAGATAACAAAAGTCAATCAAAAACTAGAATTAAAATTGTGGGTTCATACAAAAGATCCCCTAATATCGATAAACAACTTAGCCTAGCATAATAAAGCAAGAACAATCTTTTATCATATTAAACAACACCATAAACATTGAAACTCGAAAGTTAAGCCAAAACAAAGTTTACAAATACAGAAAATCGTTAGGCATTGACTCTTGCGTTGATCCGATATCCTGTCTCCCGCTGCGTTGCTTGAATCTCCAACTTGTATGTGGTGGCTTCTCCAAAGTTTAGGGTAAAATCTGATGTAAAAGCCCTCTCTTTGATGCAAAAACTCCCTTTTATATTGAGGAATCCGAGCCCAACAAAATCTGGTACCCAAAAATAGTCCAACACTTAAAATGGTAATTTGTTTGGTGCAGGACTCTGTAGCGATCGATCTCTATGTCCATGGCGATCGATCTCTTCAACTTTTCTCTCTAAGGCGATTGATCTATGTATGAGTGGAGATCGATCGGCTAACCTTCTGCCCCGTTGCGATCGACTTCTTCATGATTGGCGATCGATCGTCTAATCGTAAAATTTCCCACACTTCACTGCCTTGAAGCGATCGAATTCTTCTTCTTAGAGATCGACCGCCTACTTCAAAATTTCCCAACTCAATTCTTTTCACATTCTTTTCAATATCTTGGCTTGTTTTCTTCCATTTCCACCTTTCGGTCCATAAAATGGGGTTTTTTCGGGTAATCCTTGCACTTTTACTGGATTATTGGAAATATACAAAAACACAACCAAAAGTGTAAAATCGTCCAAAAATCACTATAAAAATGGCAAGAAACATATGCAAATATAAGTGCAAAAATTGCACTTAAGAGATTATTACTTGTTAGCTAGCTATTTTGTTGGTATTTTGTTTATTTTCTGGCTTCTGTGATTTTGATTGTAAACTGGGGGGAGAAAGATTTGATTGTCGTGGAACTTGGATTTTGTGTTAAATATTGGTTAAATCTTAGTTGTGATGGTTGGGAGAATGTTTATTATTGGTTTTTGTATTGGGTTGAGGTTGGATATGTGTTTAAAATGGAGATTTTTCGTGTAACAGCTCGATCGGTCAAAGGCTATTGCAAGGGGTGAAAAATCTGGCGATGATCGATCGATCGATGGAGGCGACCGATCGATCGCTTGATCCAACTGATGGGTCGATCAGGTTAAAAATCTTCATTTTCAATTTCTTCAATTATTGAAATGAAGTATTCTATAATTGATTTTGTTGATAATTATGATATTTTGGGGAAGTTTTTATCAATGAGATTAGGTTGCATGAATTGAACCTTAGAAAGATATGTATTATTTGATCGAGTTAATTGATAAACCAAATGAATAAAGGATAAAACATGATGATTTGAGTAGCACTGATTATGATAGGAGGCATGACAAATCTATATGATAAATGATTTATGAAATATTGATATTGGGTCGATATTCAATATATATACTGTACAAACCTCCGGTTGTGGAAGATGTTTAAATCATGTCGTCGACCTTATAGGTAAATATATTATTGTTATGTTTAACGAATAATATATTATTGTTGTGTTAAATTAGTATGTCACTATAGTTTATTGTGATGTCGCCATTAAGCGTGTGATGGTTTATGGTGATGTCGTTATTAAGTGTGTAATGGTTTATGGTACCGCCGTTGTTGAGCGTGCGGTGGGTTATATTACTGCCTCTATCGAGTGAGTGAAGTGATATACTAGATTTAATGTGTATATTGATAATCGAAAAGCATGTGATTATAGTAAATCATTATTGTAATGATTTAACTTATTATCGATTATGTATTATTATCGATTATGAGGTTGATGATTACGGATATTGTGAGAACATTAACAGCTCAGAAGATTCATATGAGTATGGTGCATTCAGTGAGTATTTCTCTAATTGCAGCATAATATTCCGTATATTATTGTTCGTGTAATTGTTGATATTGTGATTATAGATGTCAAACGGTCCCATTTTTATGAGGCCCGGCACGGCCCATAGGCCAGTGAGCTATGAATTTTTAATTTTTTTTTACGTTTTTCTTAATTATTTATTTGTTTAATTTTAATTATTTAAATATAATAGTAGTATAATAAAATATAGATTGTTCACAATGTACTTGCAAAATTAAAATTTATTGACTACGAATTGAATAACTACAGATTATATTCAATGATTAAAAATCATAAATTACAAAAGATTTCAAAAAAATATTCTAGTTTTCTTCATTTTCATTTCAAGAAACATAATGTCCTCATAAACCTTATAAGTGGCTATCAGCATCCAACCAATCATTTAAAAGAATACACATCTCCACGGTGTTTGGTTTCATTCTACTTCTTTTTTCAGCAATGACTATTTCACATGCACTAAAACAAGACTCCGATGAAGCTGTGGATATCGGAGGAGTTAGTAGATCACGTGCTATGATGAAAAGTACTGGCCAAAGTCTAGCATTGTCTTTCCACCATGCCAAAACATCAAAAATTTCTAATTCTTGTTCACTGAAATTTATGACTTGGTTTAGATATAACTGAAGCTAGGTAAATGAAGATGTATTAGAACTAGAACCAGCAGAAGTGAAAGTAGAGTCTTGTCTTTTTCTTAACATTGTCCACACAGAACCCTTACTACTATTACCACCATCACTACAACTTTCTCTTACTAGAATTAATCTATAATTATGTAACGAATCATATATAAAAAAAACAAAGCAAACAAACATTTATTAATGCGCTCTTTTTCTTGATTAACATTAACAATATCATAATTCATGTTGGTGTAATAAGATTCTATTATAATTTCTGTACTATATAATTTTAATCTAGGATCCAGAATTGAGACCAAGAAATTCAACATAGGAATAGTTTTCCAATATTTTTTTAAATTTATACTTCATTGGTTCAACAATTCCTATAAAAACAGATATTCTCTATGTATTGCAAAACATTCACAAATTTCATGAATTTTACTCAAAAATGTTGAAGAAGTTGGATAATAACAGCCCGAAAATAAAAGCATCATAAAAAGGTTCTAAAAAATAACAAATATAGAAGCAATTTCTCATTCAGTTTCTTCAATATGAAAAATCTGGCCATCCTTTCATTAAAAATAAAGTGATCACATTTTTATAAGGTAACACATGCTTGCAACATTAAATATGTGGAATTCCACCTATTAATAACATCATAAGGAAAATCTTTATAATCTGTACCATGAGAAGTGTATAAACTTTTGAAGTCTTGTTCTCTAGCAAATGAACCATTAAGAAATTTAAGAGTAGTCTTTATTTTTTTCTAAATGAAACTCAAGTGGTGTCAATACATATTGCACACACAAATTTTAAATATGACATACACAACGAATATGAAAAATATCACCATTTAAAATTGGTTTCAAATAAGTTTTTAATATAGCAATTGCAGGGGTATTATTAGTTGCATAATCAAACGAAATAGAGAATATTTTATTATTAATATTATATTCATTAGTAACTTGCATAATGTCATTAGAAATAACTTCACCCGTAAGAGGCCAATCAATTTTTGTGAACCTAAATTCTTTTTATGTAACACTCAGTTATCGTCAATCTAATGTCCTGTAACACATAGATATGATGCATTGCCAAGATAAATTGTCCAAATATCACAAGTTAATTGCTACTTTCGAAGAAAGATTACATAAATACGTAATTAAATTTGCTTTATATTCAATAAAAATTGTGAATATATCCGATTTAATAGTATTTCTTGAAAACCTTTTATGTTGAGGTTGCAAACCTAAATTAATATAATTAGTGAATTTCGCATCCGCCCCCATTGAAAAAGGTTTCTCCGCCTATACTATGTATTTAGCTAATTCTCTCATATATCTTTCAACATTATAAGTGAAAAAACCTAAACTCAAACTACTACCAGTACCGACTTGTGAAAGAGTAGTTTGGTTTACCATCATTTGGTTCGCTTTCATGTTTAGACACGTGTCTTAGTAAAAGACATGTACCATCAGAAGAAGCATATGTATAATCTTTTTTACATTTTTTACAAACTGCCATTGAACCCACCCATTCCCTCAAAATTTTCCACATTGAATAATTGTCATACATTACTAGTTCTTTTTCTAGAAGTTCTTCTAGTTGATGATTGAATATTTGGTGTATTTTCTTCATATTCTTGAAATTGGTCAATTTCATCATCATAATTCACATTATAAGATGAATCAGCCATTATGTATGTAGACTATAATTATCTAATACAACAAATATAAAAATTAGCAAATATTTGCTAGGAGGAGTATTAGCTTTGTTGCTTGTACTTGTATTGGCAAACTTGAGACAAACTTCTTTCTTCCTGTGAACAAATTGAGACTATAGCGTTTCAAGAATATATAGCTTAGAGATTGATAGGATAAAATGCTCAACACACACCTATATATAACAACCACAAAAAAACATAAAAAAAGCTGTTGGAAACGACTATATTTTGGCCCGTTGTGCTTGAGCGATAGAACGGCAGTTATGTGCTCGCTAAAGCACCTTTTGTTGAGCGCAGACTACGACATTTAGCGATCAATCGGCACATAACGGCTGAACAAATGCTACAATTGTTTTTTATAAAAAAAACTGTTACAGTGTCGTGCCGTGCCGCTCCGTGTCGTGCCGTGCCTTGTGCTGTTCGCTCCGTTTGACATCTATAATTTTGGTTATGTTGTTGGTATGCTCACCCTGTGTGGGGACTGCTTTTGTTGAAATAGGTTAAGTAGGTACGACATTGGCTCTGAAAATGAGTTCGAGCCGTTGATTTAGGATGCATATAGGTGCGTGGTACCAGTATGTGTAAGGGGTAATGTAATCTGAGCAAGTATATATACATTCATTTACTCGAGGCTCGTTTGTGAGCATTATAAATACATGTATATGTCATGTATAAAAAGTTTGAGATTTCTCTTGTCATTTGGATGTTACTTGCAATTTAATTGAGAGATAAATTGCATGATGAATTGTGTGGGACCCGACTCGGGACATATTAATTTATCCCTTATCTGGTACCACAATCTATTCATACATATATAAATATAAAGTTTTAGGATTTTACTTTTGTATAGTAAATACGTAATAATTACTTACTTAGCAGAATAGTTTATATAAATTTTTTAACAAAATACAACTCAAAACAACTCTTTAAAAAGGTTCTACACTCTAGCAAAATATAAAGTACTAAGTACTGGTAAACCAACATGTTCATTTTTTTCTCCCAATTGTCCTCCGGTTCTGGCTCCGGTTCTCCTGTATCTGGAACTCATAATAAATATCAAGGAAACAAAATAGAGGTTAAGTCTTTAAGGACTTAGTGAGGGAATAACAGTGGCTTACATTTTGTACTTATAAAACGATGCAATGATCAATATGACATGTAATGTAATAAAGAAATAGCACAACATTTAAGGAAATTATCAATGAACAATAACGATTTAAAACATTAGGATGAATATTGTGGGCTAGAGAGGTGGCTCCCACCCGACTGTTATGTGTAGCACTTTTTCCCACATATTCAGATATGATGTGTACATTCATTCATTTACGAGCCAATGTGAACCATTCTTCGGACCGTAACATGGTGCGCGTTGTTCAGATGAACCATATACCAGGACTGTCATCCGTTGTTCATTGGACTCATTTTCCGTGCGAAGCCGCGTTGTCCAGTGGACTCAATATTCAGACATATGTCTGTTATCCAGGGCTCCAATATTCATTCAATCATTCGAAGGAATGTAATAGTGATGAACATCGTAACAAGGTATGTAGACAATATGATCAATGAATTGTTGCGATGCATAATATGATAACATATATGAAAAGTATGGTAGTGAATAAACATATAATGTAAGTTCCAGGCCAAATGCCAAAAGGGCTATTTTTAAAGAAATCGGTAGTCCACATCACCTCACTAGCTTACGATATTTTACTGGATTGACTCGATTTTGAACCCAGTTGCCAATGAAATTCCTATAAACATAATATAATTAATTTATAGTGATTAGTGACCCAAATGCACGGTTGACCATTCTTAAACATCAATTTTGTATAAAACATGTCCGGATAATTTTGAATAAGACTTTTAAAATTCATGATAATTCAACCATTAGTCGAAAAATCATGAAACTTTCCAGAAATGTCTAAAGTTAGTGCAGAAAAGTTTGGCAACCGGAAAAGTGGGAATCGTGGAGGCGCGTGAAACACACACGCCGCCTTGCCGGCGCGTGACCTGCCCTACGGCTTCACATGCGGTTGAAAATTTCATGGGTTTATCCTCTCGTCGAGATCTACAACTTTCGTTCAGAAACCGCTTTAAAATTCACAGCCGATTTTGCCCGGATTCTAATTTTTTGAAATGATTAAGTAGGGTATTTTGGACGCCAGAAACTTGTACGTCCGTCGACTTTGTGGGAAAACGGCCGACGTGAATATATACTACATCATATTTTAAACAACTTTATGTTTGTACCTAAGACTTAAAAAAGAAAATAATGTATGGAACAAGGATTTGAACATACTACCTCAAAGTGATCTTTCTGGGCATATTTTCTCACTTGTTCTTCACGGTTCAGAATTTTTTTTAGCTATTTTGCCTGATGTTTTTGCTACACCACCCACATACGTTTGTTTCTCAGTTGATAAGGAATGTTGGGTAAAATTTTCAGAAGTTTTGGAAAGGTTTTGGTTAATTTTATGGATTTTGACCTATTTTGGTCTAAAATTCTAACATCTTTGGCATTTTTCTAAGGATTTTTTGGACGATTTTTATAGGTAAAAGTGAGGGATTTGGAGTGTATTTATAGGCAAAATTCGAGCAGAAGAGTTGCATGCATGAGGACATTTGTCATTGTCAACAATTATATACCAACTTCTAATTATTTGATAACTTATTAGTATTATTTATTATTATTATTATTATTATTATTATTTCTTAGTATTTTTATTACTATTATTATTATTTTTATTCTTATTTATTTATTATTAATTAAAAGCAAAGGGTGTTACAAATTGAGTATAAGTATGATGCATTATGTAGTGTATAAATGATTGAAGTTTGGCTGTAAAATAAATTTGTGGGGGAATTTTGTCAAAAGTTTATAGTACTAATATTGTGCGAAATGAATTATGTAGTGAGAATTTCCTAGCCTGATTAATGTATATGTTAGGATCTGTCCAGAGTGTTTAGAGGGGGGTGAATGAACACTCCTATTAAAAATTAATCCCTTGTGATTTCTTTCGGATTAGTGAAAGAAATCTGTTTCTTAATCAACTTTTTTGCAGAATAGACCACTGAATATTTTCAGTGCGGAACGGTCTGTTCTTAAATTAGTAAGAACGGCTCGATGGCTTGAATAATAGAACGAGTGTAGAATGATAAAAACACAGAATATGTTTCTGGAAGTTCGAAGGTTGTGTAATCCTTCTACGTCTCCCCTTCTTCCAATGAAGGAAGGATTCCACTAGAAGACTTTGATTTATACAATCCTGTTGTACAAACCCGATTCAGCTGGATTTACCTCACTACCAGACTGAAACTCCTAGTCACTCGATCTGTTCAGACACACTCTGTCTGACAGTTACAATAGTTTCTCACTTCTATATTTCAATACAGAATACACAAGATAGACTTTAGTCTATGCACACAGTGATCCTAAATGATCAAATATTACAATGTACTCGTGCTTAAGAAGAATTTCAGCTCGAGAGCTTCTGAGCTTGTAAGCTTGTGTTGTTTTGCTTTCTTGTGCGTTTTTCGATTGATCAGAGTCTGTCTTGAGATCTTCTGTTGCATCCTTTTATAGTTGCATGTTCCAACGACATTATTTCCCTTAATGTGCAACTCTTGACTCTACTTAAACTCTGAGTAAGCTACAGTCTTCTTCTTTAGGGTACTTGCCGTTCTGGTTCATGCTTTCGGCGACTGTCAGGTAAGCTCTTCTTTGTCTTCTTACCTTTTTATGGTAATCTTCAGTCTATGGTCTTTTTCAGCATTAATTGCGACATTAAATGCTTCAATAAATAGCCGTTAATGATTTGGACTAAAGAACCAATCTTTATTCATCCTTGACTGCTCTGATCTGATAAAGATTGAGATCGATCTGAAGCTTCGATCTAGTCAGTCTGATTTCTATCGATCCGGTCTGATATGCAATATGCCTTATCAGCTTGATCTGTTTTGAGCGATCTATCTGGTCAGTCTGATTTCTCTCAATCCGGTCTGATATGTTTTGTCATCTTTAAAACCTTATCGATAAAGTCCGGAACTAACAAATTCCCCCTTTTTGATGATGACAAAACCTAGCTTCTAAATCTTTTTATCCAGTCTTTTAAGAGCTCTGAAGCGTATGCTTTAAGATCGATTACTTCTTCTTGTTCAAAATAAATGAACATTATTAAGTTGGATTTCGGATCGATTAAGCCTTTTATTTTAGTTCAAAATAAATGAACAAGGACTTAACAAAGAAAGATTTTTATTGATCACCAAAAATCTTACATACAGACAGTCTGATTATTTAAGCAACGAAACTTCTATTTTCTTGAAGACTGAGACTGATGCGGCTTGAAGTCTTTTCTCTTTTCCCCCTTTTTGTCAGCAGCAATCTCTTGAAGAAAATCGACAACTTATGCTAGCTGAACGCTGATAGTGTCAAGACGAGTGTCTTGAGCACGAAGGGAATTGGCGACGGATGCTCTGACTTCAGTGGCCAGCTCGATCTGCTCTTTTCTCAGGCTGTTTTTATAAGAAGCTTGTTGAGAGAACATATCATTCATTCCTCGTTGAAGGCTGCTAATACTGGCTGTCATATTCTCTTTAAATGAATCAAAGTCCAAAGATGTAACCCTCTGACCTTGATGAACCTCTATAACACGTTGAGAGAGAGAAAGACAGTTGTCGGATAGGTGCTGAAGGGTCCTTGCCAGGGATGGGGGTGCGTCAGATACACGGCTTGGAGAGTGATCAGATGACGACAGGGTGTGATCATCTTCTTCAGCAATGGGTATAATTGAAGATAGGCAGCATGGCGTGTTTCGGACTGGATCAGGGTGACCAAGGCCAAAGAAAAATCTTCTAAGAACGCCAAATCTTCATCAGATTGGACTGGAGGAGTGCTGGGTCTGGAAGGCTCCTCAATCTGTAGAGCTGCAACAACGGTGGACACCACCAGATCCGGATCGACGAACTCTGGTGCGCCAACTGTTGTAAGTGCTGCGGTTGGACTGAGTTGAACATGGGAGACTGATGATCCCAGAGGAATAGATGTTGTTGGGGAGTCCAACAAGACATTCAACGGTTCATCTTCTGTAGCAGACGGAGCAATAGTCATTGGCTGCTCCGCTGTCTGATCTGCTATTCGATCTGCTGTCTGGTCTGTTGTTCGATCTGCTGTCTGGTCTGCTGCTCCAGAAGGAACAATCTCTATGAAAGGTTCTGCCAGAGTCTTGCTCACAGATGGATAATCCGGGCTGGGTACTGGAGTGGATATGCTGAGCTTCTGTCGTTGAAATCGGACAGCTAAATGAAGAGCATGGATATCCATTTCCAGTTGAGCAATAATAGCACCATCATCTTTGGCAGTTGGAGTGCTCGGATCAAAGTTCGCTTTCTTAGCGGCCAAGAGCAAAGATGCCAGTCTGAATCTCTGATTGGCCTGAAAAAGATCTTTGCGAAGCACCGCGACTCTCACATCATCCGTCTCTGTCCCCTTAAGGACTTCTTCTTCCATTTCTGCAGTCTTCGCAGCTTGCCGAAGAACATCTCAATGTGGTTGATTGTTCTGTACACGACATATTCATCAAAGACTACAACGAGCGCCTTCACCTTCTCTTCAACATCCTCCATAGCGATGTCGATGGCTGTTTGTGCGGCAGATTTGGGTTTGGAAGAGAGGGGTTCAGTGAGAACGGCTTTGCCCTTGCCTGTGGAAGATGGAGATTTGATCCCTGATTGGGTGTAGTCTCTCAACTTAGTGATAACAATCCCTTTGACCACGGGAATGGCAGAGGGGACTCGGATGGGTATTTTGGGTGCAGTGGTTGAAGCGGTTGAAAGTTGGGTTGTAGGTTGGGGTGCAGGGGTGGCTTTTGTGGGAGGCAAAGTGGGTAGGATTTTTAGAGGTAAGGTTTTGTGTGGCTTGGTAATCTGGGTTCTTGGCTTTTTGGGAAGGGGCTTGGCTGGTGGTGTAGGAGCAGACTGAGTTTCCTCGGAGTCAGTCCGAATGGTTAATTTGCGCTTGACCCGAATTTTTCGAGCAACAGCCTGTTATTCTTCCTTCTCAATCTTGACTGCCACCAGATTGGTAGGAGTGGGTGGAGCACTCTTGGACTTCAGTAGTGCTAGCCCTTTGGAGTTGAGAATTTTGAAGGGACTTAGAGCAGACTGCTTCACTAGCTCGATGTCCAAAGTCTCCAGTAGCTTGCTGAGAGGAACAGCAAAGCAGACGGCCTGTTTGGAGGCAATCACTGTTTCCAACATGACTCCAAATAGAATTACGGACCAGTTCATCTTCTGTCCAGAAACAATAGCAGCCATGGCCCTGAATTTCTCGGCAGTGACGGCGTCAAAGCTTCCGGCTTTGCCCAATAATGGCTTACCAACGATCTCGCATAACACCTGGAAATGAAAGAGCATTTCCTTCTTCTTGAATGAAGGCTGCAGGCGGTGGCCAAAGATAGATACCTTCCCCTGAAGAGCTGTGAGAGAAGCTTGAGGAATCTGGCCAAACTCAGTCAGTCCGGAGTTGGGAAGACCAAAGGTCTTTGCCAGCGTCGACGGAGAGATTTCAAAGGATTTTCCCTTTACGGTGGTGGAGATGAAAGACCTCTGTGATACAGCATTGGCGAACAGTTCGTGAATCTAGGACTCGTAAACCACCGTGCCACACTCCAGAAAATTCCTTAATCCAGACGATTCCAAAGCTCGGAAAATAGAGACCATATCTGTATCTTCAGCCCTGTAGATATCATCGAACTCAACGGAGAGAGAGTTGTGAGTGATAGTGGCCATTGGAGTGTAATGGAGAAATACGAAGAGTTTGAAAAAATAGTATGAGAGAGTTAGATAGCAGACATCGGTAAATGGTAAAAAGTGAATGAAAGTGAAATGTTCAGCCCGCTAAATAAGAGAGAGAAGACACGTGTCTTTATCTCGATGACTGATCATTAAATAATTCAAAATAAACGGTCAGGATAAAAGAGAGATAAGGCGGTTAAAATTTGCGATCAGTCCGGGCTGTTTAAAACAATTATTTTATTTAAAGATTTGTTGACCAGACAGATCATGGGATAACATCAGATTTGACATAGATCGGTCTGAAAGTTCGGACCGGTCTGTGTCGTTCTGATAATTGTATTATCGATCTGTGCCGGCATACAATCTTTAAAAGATAACTAAAAGAAAGATACTACTAAGAACATCAAGATAAATCTATTAAACCAAGAATTTGACGAAAATAATTAAACTAGCCTCGGGAAGTGGTTTGGGGAAGATATCTGCTGCTTGCTGTTCTGTTGAAATATGCTCGATCCGAATTTCCTTTTTGCCAACATGGTCTCGAATAAAATGATGTCGTATATGTGCTTTGTTCGAGAGTGCAAAACTGGATTATATGTTATAGCGATTGCACTTGTGTTGTCACAAAATATTGGAGATTCAACAGCTTGAATGACATAGTCTTTGAGCTGGTGTTGAATCCAGAGCATTTGAGCGCAACAGCTTCCAGCGGCAAGATATTCTGCTTCAGATGTAGATGTGGCAATAGATGTTTGCTTCTTGCTAAACCAAGAGATCAATCTTTCACCTAAGAATTGACATGTTCCACTAGTGCTTTTTCGATCAATCTTACAGCCAGCATAATCTGCGTCTGAATATCCTATTAAGCTGAAATTTGAATCTTTGGAATACCAAAGACCAACGTTCTGAGATCCTTTCAAGTATTTCAGAATACGCTTAGCAGCAATGAAGTGTGATTGCTTTGGTTCTGACTGAAATCTAGCACACATACAGACTGAGAACATAATATCAGGCCGGCTCGTTGTCAGATATAAGAGCGATCCAATCAGTCCGCGATACATAGATACTTCAATTGTTGTTCCCCCTTCGTCTTTATCTAACTTGATTGAAGGACTCATTGGAGTTGATGCAGTTGAACACGTTTCCATTCCGAATCTCTTGAGTAGCTCTTTGGTATACTTGGTTTGATTGATGAAAATGCCATTGCTGAGCTGTTAGACTTGGAGACCCAGAAAGAATGAAAGTTCTCCCATCATACTCATCTCAAACTGTCCCTGCATTAACTTAGAGAATTTCTCGCATAATTTGGGGTTAGTTGACCCAAAAATGATACCGTCAACATAAATTTGAACTAACAAAGTATGTTCCCCCTTAATAAATTTAAATAGAGTTTTATCCACTGAGCCGATCTGAAAGTCATGGTTCAGCAGAAATTGAGACAGAGTATCATACCAGGCTCTTGGTGCTTGTTTCAGACCATATACTGCTTTGTTCAGTAGATATACATGATTAGGAAATGAGTGGTTCTGAAATCCGGGAGCTTGCTCAATGTAGACTTCCTCCTGAAGCTTACCATTAAGAAAGGCACTCTTAACGTCCATTTGATATACCTTGAAGTCTTTAAAAGCAGCATAAGCAAGAAATATTCAGATTGCTTCAAGTCTGGCGACTGGTGCAAAAGATTCATCGAAGTCAATTCCTTCTTCTTGTCGGAATCCTTGTGCCACAAGTCTGGCTTTGTTTCTAACCACAACTCCACTGCGTCTAGCTTGTTTCTGAACACCCATCTGGTTCCAATAACAGACAGATCGCTTGGCCTGGGGGTTAGACTCCAAACTTGATTTTGTTCCAATTGATTAAGCTCTTCTTGCATTGCTTTAATCTAGTTGAAATCAGTCAAAGCTTCATCAATCTTTTTAGGTTCCAGATTTGATATGAAAGCAGCATGAGTGAATTCATCCATCATCTGTCCTCTAGTTCTAATCGGTGCAGAAGGACTTCCAATCACGAGATCAGGTGGATGCCTCTTTGTCCATCGATAACTCGATTCTGGATTGTCTGGTTCAGACGGATGAGTAGTAGCGGCATTATCAGCATCTGTTTTAACATTCGAGTGAGGATCATCCGGATCGGCTCGATCTGAAGGAGCTTCATTGCCCTGATCCGATCTGTCTGGTACTTCAGGTTCCGGTGGATTGTCTCTTGACCTGTTATCTACAATCTCATCATCACTGTTAGCTTCGAGATGGATGTTTTCCATTTGATTTTGAATTGATTCCTTGCTACCCTCAATACATAAAGATTCATCAAATACTACATGAACAGATTCTTCTACAGTTAAAGTGCGATTATTGAAAACTCTAAAAGCTTTGCTATTAGATGAATATCCTAAGAATATCCCATTATCTGATTTAGCTTCAAATGTTGTAAGATGATTCTTACCATTGTTGTGAACGAAGCATTTGCAGCCAAATACATGAAGGTGAGAGATAGACGGTCTGTTACCAGTCCATATTTCATATGGAGTAAGATTCAACTTCTTGTTAATCATAGACCGATTTTGAGTGTAGCAAGCAGTATTTACAGCTTCTGCCCAGAACTTTTACGAAATTCCAGAATCAGCAAGCATTGTTCTTGCTGCCTCTTTAAGCGTTCTGTTTCTTCGTTCTGCAACTCCATTTTGTTGGGGAGTTCGGGCGGCTGAAAATTCGTGCTTAATTCCTTGATCTTCTAGAAAGGATTCAAGATTCTGATTTGAAAACTCAGTGCATTTGTCACTTCGAATCCTGTCTATGCTTGATGATTTCTCATTCTGAGTGCGTTTCAGCAGCTTGATCAATTTCGGACCGGTCTGATGTTTACTGCTCAGAAATATAGTCCAAGTAAAACGTGAGTAATCATCAATAACAACAAGAGTATACCGCATTCCCCCTAAACTTGTTATTGGTATAGGACCAAACAAGTCCATATGTAGTAGTTCTAATCAGCGTGAGGAGGATTTGACATTCTTGTTTTTAAAGGATGATCTGATCTGTTTGCCCATTTGGCACGCTTCACAGATCTTATCCTTAGCAAAGTCGATCTTGGGCAGAGCGACAACTAAATCATGTTTACACAGGCTAGATATAGTCTTAAAATTGAGATGATTCAAGCGTTTATGCCATAGCCAGTGTTTATTATCATTATTAGCGATGAAGCAAGTAGGATTATCAGGTTGAGCAAAGTTCCAGTTAATCTTATATGTATTTCCATTTCTGATTCCTACAGCATGGTCATACCGTCTGACGATTTAACAGTGCAAGTGTGTCTGTGAAATTCTACAGTATAACCATTATCACATAGTTGACTTATACTAATCAGATTATAGCATAGATTTTCAACTAACAGCACATCATTGATAATAATATTACCATGGACAATCTTACCCTTGCCCACGGTCTTACCCTTTGAGTTATCTCCGAAGATGATCTTGGGTCCAGTACATTCTGTGACTTCAGACAACAGCTCGATGTTTCCAGTCATGTGACGAGAACACCCACTGTCCAAGTACCAGTCTGATGCAAGTTTCTTTGGTACCTGTCATCAAACATAATTATTATTGGTACCCAATCCTACTTGGGTCCAGAACGGATTAGCCCTTTGGGAACCCACACCTGTATCAGCTTTAATGACTTGTGTGTGTCTGGTGTGCTGTGAGCTGATCTGTTTCGATGTTGTGTGTGATAATGTGTGCGATATGGAAACCTTTTATTCTCATAGGGTAGTCTATATCTTCGTTGAACTGGTTTTGAATTATAGTAATTGTATTGTCTTCCTTGCCTTAGATCTTGCACCTTTAGATTTGGTCTGAAAGACGCAAAGCTTGCTGGTGCCTTTTCTTTGGCTTGGTTGACATATCCAATCCCTTTTCTCAAACCTTGATTCTCGAAAGAGACTCCTGTTTGAATTATAGGTGCTTCAGTCTCATATACTGTGCTGGATTTAACAAATGTCATTTGTTTGATTTTGTTCTTTACCAGCAACAGTTCAGATTCATCTTTGGTGCAGTCTTTGATATCAAAGCCTATGCCTGTAACATCACCGACATTTCTGTGTAAACTCTTGCAATTCTTCCAATGATGTTCTGGATTTTGTCCATGTTTTGAAGATATGAGAAAGCTTAGCATTTTGTGTGCTAATTCTCTTATTTCTTCATGGAGCTGATCATAAGAGATTTTTAGCTTATTCAGCTCGATCTGTAGATTGTTGCACTCACCCAGCTCAGAGCAGCTTGGTTTGATGTGCTCATCCATTTGATCATTGGCTTTAGCTTTGGTTTTCTCAAATGATTCAGCTAAGAGTCTATAATCATTAGCCATGTCTTGCAGTGCGGACATGAGCTCTTCACGTGTAAATTCATTTGAGTCAAGATCGAATACCTCGTATGTTTGACTCATCTCTTCGTCTGCCATTAGACATTGAATATCTTCTTCGCTTTCGCTGGAGGAATATTCAGAGCTTTCTGAGTCTGAATCAGTCTGAGCCCATTTGCTGTTTCCTTCTTCTGCTACTAGGACCTTTTGGGACTTTCCATGATTTTTGCGGTCTTTGCAGTGTTTCTTTTTCCTGTCATCACGATGCTTCTCTTTACGTTCTTCTTTCTTCGGTTTGGTGCAATCTGCAATAAAATGTCCGGTCTTACTACAATTGTAGCAAGCCTGATCATTAACAGCATCGTCCTTTCTTGATTTATAATGATGAGAGGGTTTAAAGTTCCTCTTATTTTTAGACATGAATTTACCAAATTTCTTGATAAATAATGACATAGCATCATTACTTATATGTTCAATGGATCGATCTGTTGTGGGGGCGGTCTGGTCTGGAATGGCTGCCAGTGCTTTGTTTGGTTGAGAGATGAATGGCTCTGTTTCACCTCTGCTGATCAGTCATATGCTTTAAGATCTGCGAACAGATCATGAAGTTCAACTTTGTTCAGATCTTTGGACTCCCTCATTGCAATGGTCTTTACATCCCATTCTTTTGGCGGGCTCTCATAACTTTCAGAGAAATCTCTCTGTTTGAGTATTCCTTGCCCAGACCATTCAGTTCATTGATAATACCAGTAACTCTTTCATCAAACTCATTTAGAGTTTCTCCAATCTTCATTTTTATGCTCTCAAATCTTTGAAGAGCAACAGTCAGCTTGTTTTCCTTGGTCTGGTCGTTCCCTTCACATAGCTGTGCTATCTTCTCCCAAATTTCTTTGGCAGTTGAGCACATTTTGATTTTACTGAACATGTTCTTGTCCAATGTCTTGAACAAGATGTCTTTGGCAACGTTGTCGAAATTTGCTTTCTTTCTTTCTTCATTCGTCCAGAGGGATCTATCCTTCTCGACCATTTGGGGTTCACCACCAGTAATGGATACTGCTGTATTGACTTTCAGAATCTTCATTGGTCCATCAGTGATGACGAACCACATATCATCATCCTGTGCTGCCAGATGAGCTTGCGTTCTGATTCTCCAATCATCATAGTCTTCTTTTGAGAACATAGGAATTTTGTTGAATGATGTCATCAGCTCAAGTGTCTTTGTGCTGATTAAGATGACCTGCTCTGATACCACTTGTTAGGATCGGTCCGGAGTGTTTAGAGGGGGGGGGGGTGTGAATGAACACTCCTATTAAAAATTAATCCCTTGTGATTTCTTTCGGATTAGTGAAAGAAATCTGTTTCTTAATCAACTCTTTTGCAGAACAGACCACTGAATATTTTTAGTGCGGAACGGTCTGTTCTTAAATTAGTAAGAACGGCTCGATGGCTTGAATAATAGAACGAGTGTAGAATGATAAAAACACAGAATATGTTTCTGGAAGTTCGAAGGTGGTGTAATCCTTCTACGTCTCCCCTTCTTCCAATTAAGGAAGGATTCCACTAGAAGACTTTGATTTATACAATCCTATTGTACAAACCCGATTCAGCTGGATTTACCTCACTACCAGACTGAAACTCATAGTCACTCGATCTGTTCAGACACACTCTGTCTGACAGTTACAATAGTTTCTCACTTCTATATTTCAATACAGAATACACAAGATAGACTTTAGTCTATGCACACAGTGATCCTAAATGATCAAATATTACAATGTACTCGTGCTTAAGAAGAATTTCAGCTCGAGAGCTTCTGAGCTTGTAAGCTTGTGTTGTTTTGCTTTCTTGTGCGTTTTTCGATTGATCAGAGTCTGTCTTGAGATCTTCTGTTGCATCCTTTTATAGTTGCATGTTCCAACGACATTATTTCCCTTAATGTGCAACTCTTGACTCTGCTTAAACTCTGAGTAAGCTACAGTCTTCTTCTTTAGGGGTACTTGCCGTTCTGGTTCATGCTTTCGGTGACTGTCAGGTAAGCTCTTCTTTGTCTTCTTACCTTTTATGATAATCTTCAGTCTATGGTCTTTTTCAGCATTAATTGCGACATTAAATGCTTCAATAAATAGCCGTTAATGATTCGGACTAAAGAACCAATCTTTATTCATCCTTGACTGCTCTGATCTGATAAAGATTGAGATCGATCTGAAGCTTCGATCTAGTCAGTCTGATTTCTATCGATCCGGTCTGATATGCGATATGCCTTATCAGCTTGATCTGTTTTGAGCGATCGATCTGGTCAGTCTGATTTCTCTCGATCCGGTCTGATATGTTTTGTCATCTTTAAAACCTTATCGATAAAGTCCGGAACTAACAGTATGCACAATAGATTATGTTAATGAACAAATGACAAGATTAGGAGTTGATATTTTACACTCATTAACAAACAATTATACAAAAAATTATAATTATATATTACTTAAATTTATTCATTATCTAAGAAAATATAATAATTTTTTCTTAAATTATTTCTTTATCTACTACTTTAATTTAAAATTTCATCTAACATGTTATTATAAATTAGTTACCATTGGTACACGATTCATATATATATTAAAAAAAAAAACTTTTATGCTATATACAATTAAAGTAAAATCTCTATAAATTAATAATATTGGGACATAAAATTTTATTAATTTACAAATATTACTATTTTATTGAGTATTAAATTATAATATTGAGATCAATTTGTTACCGAAAAAATATTATTTTAGAGAAATAATTTTTGATTTTTAATTTATGGAGATTTCAATGCATGTTGAAATAATTTTTTTCATATAAATTTGTGTTTTAAGTTTTTATTTGGGGAGGAGTTAATAAAAGTTGGTGTATTTTTAGAGATTATTGTTGGTGTAATAATAATAATTATTATATTATTAATATTAATAAATAAAATATTTGAATTTTATAATAGAAAAGAGTAGAAGCCTATCATTAAACTAAGAGTTTGGGAATGCGAATCATAGGAAGTCTTTTCCTTTCTCGGTGTCTGATTGATTTTAAAACCCAATTGAATGTTTGGTTTCCCTTTTAAACTGTTTGTGTTTAGCTATTATAATACAAGTTTTTGTTTTTATCTTACGTAAATATTTTTGCACCTCTCGTGCCTATTTATATATTTTCCTTTTCTTGATAAAAAAAATTTAATAAAATGTTCGAAATATTAATATTAATTAATAAAATGTTTGAATTTTATAATAAAAATTTGTAACATAATAATAATAATAATAATAATATGTATGTATGTAAAATTATGTAATATGTAATATAATTAATAAAATGTTCGAATTTTATAATAGAAAAAAGTATATTTATAACAGTGAGTGTGAGTGCAGACTGCGGTGAAGACAGCTCGCCCATAACGGAACAAATCCCCTTTCCTTTCTGTTCGTCCTCCCTCTCTCACCATTCTGATTCCTTCTTCATGGCCGTCTCCATTCGCCTCCGCCGGATCGGCGCACTCGCCGCCTTCGCCGGAGGTGCTTACTATATCATCACCACCAACCCCTCAATCGCCTCCAGCGACCGGGGAACTGGAGGTGCTACCCCAGCCTTCGCCGATTTTAAGCAGAAGATCGCAGACCCATTTGCCACCATCCCCTCTCGCGCCGTCCAGGAGGCAGCTTTGATTGGAGCAAGCACGGCTAACCCCCTTGACATCCTCGTAATTGGCGGCGGCGCCACCGGCTCCGGAGTCGCGCTGGATGCCGCAACCCGTGGTCTATGCGTTGGCCTTGTTGAGCGTGAGGATTTTTCGTCAGGCACCTCCTCGAGGTCTACTAAACTCATCCATGGAGGTCAGCATATTTTGTACGCATAAATTGCTTGATGGTGTTGATTGAATTGTACGTAGGGTTTTGAGAGTTGTACGTTTTTGGGGCATGGTGTATGGTGAAGCGCCATTAGTACCAATTTTTTGTACTGTCACGTAGCATATGTGACTGTGGTTTGAGTTATTTATGCTTGCTTACTTCACGTGAAAGATCAAAGCTTTAGTTTACAACACTAAAATATTTGTGATTCTAATGACATTTAGTAACAGTGAAGAGGGATCCTCGTAAAACTGTGTCTATTTTTATGTTTTTAGGATTAATGTGATAGAAAGGTGATCGAATTCCTAGGCTATTGGATAGCTTTATAACCCAAGTTTATGTTTTTTATTTATTTTTATGGAAAAAATTTCTTACAGTCCTAGATAACACTATTTTATCATACTTAGGAAAAAATTTAGCTTTGGAAACTGTGAAAGGAGGGATTTGTACTAAATAAAACTATTGCTGCGCACTGAAGCCGACTATTTGTTTTTTCTATGTGAGTTGTGGAACCTGTTTTAGCGTAATAAGCATGGCGAATAAATACTTTTCTGAAATGTGTATTTAGAGTGGCTGATAATACATTAATATCTTGCACAGAGGACAAAAAACTCTCGTCTCCTGTAAGGCAATCATACTGTTTTTAATTAGTCTATGCTGCTTTTATATGCATAAAATAATTGAGAAGAATCAATCCAAATAACTAGTGCATCGATGATGTTTTCCCTCTTCCTTTACACTACATGCTTTATTTGGATGCATGCAACAGTCATTTTTTCAAGATTTTATGATCAATCGTGATGCAAGTTAGGAGTTCTATTGCCATTTGTTTAAGGATTCATTTAATTTGATGTTGAGATAACCTTTAGATCGTCCTGATTTTATTCGCAATGACAAGGACTCTGACCTTCAAAGACCTTAATAATGTTTCCGGAATCTGTTCTTGTAACAATTGGAGATGTTATTTCTAAATTCAGTAAACAATTATAGATATTCTTTAATTTGTGTGTAAACATTACCAAAAAGTAAGGAATTCTACTTTTATTCCGTGAAAAGGTTTCTGTTTTTTGTACTTATGTACTGCATTTCTCATGGTTTATAATTATGAAGTCTTTGATGCCTGGTCCTGATTGTTAAAGCTAATCATTTCAGGAGTTCGTTATCTGGAGAAAGCTGTTTTTAACTTAGATTATGGGCAGTTGAAGCTTGTTTTCCATGCCCTTGAGGAGCGTAAGCAAGTTATTGACAATGCTCCTCATCTGTGCAATGGTTTGCCATGTATGACCCCATGTTTTAGCTGGTTCGAGGTGATTTACTACTGGATGGGTTTAAAAATGTATGATCTGGTTGCTGGCCGACACTTGCTCCACTTGTCAAGATACTATTCAGCAAATGAGTCTGCTGAACTCTTTCCCACTTTAGCAAGAAATGGAAAAGATAGGAGCTTGAAAGGAACTGTGGTTTATTATGATGGACAGATGAATGACTCTCGCCTAAATGTTTCATTGGCATGCACAGCTTCTTTAGCAGGTGCGGCGGGTCCTTAACCATGCAGAAGTGATATGCTTTCTTAAGGACGAGGTTACTGAGCGGATAATAGGTGCTCGGATAAGAAATAATTTATCAGGTAAAAACATTTATATGATGATATCATGTCCGACAATTAATAATACTATTTGCCCTGATTTTTTATGTCATTTGGGGTTCTAATCTAGTTTCAAAAATTCTTTGTACAGGCAAAGAGTTTAATACATATGCAAAAGTTATTGTAAATGCTGCGGGTCCATTTTGTGATTCCGTGAGGAAGATGGCAGACAAAGAAGCTAAGCCAATGATCTCTCCCAGCAGCGGTGTCCACATCGTGCTTCCTGATTATTATTCTCCAGAAGGAATGGGTCTGATTGTTCCTAAAACTAAGGATGGCCGTGTTGTCTTCATGCTTCCATGGCTAGGGAGAACAGTTGCTGGGACCACCGACTCAAACACTGATATTACAATGTTACCAGAACCGCATGAGGATGAGATTCAATTCATATTAGATGCTATCTCTGATTATCTTAATGTTAAGGTTTGTCAATTTCTTGTACTCCTTAATTGGTTTATTTTTCTGCCTTCTGTGTTTCTTTTATTTATCTTTTCTTTTTCTTTTTCAGTTTTGTCCTTCGTCAAGTTACGGGAAAAACACGTCACGATTCTTATTTCTTTTAACGATCATCATCTTTTAGATTTTATTTCATTTGTAGGGGAACCCAAAGAATCTGTTAATCAATACAGTCATTCCATCTTTAAATTTAGCATCATAAATGCCGACATTGTAGCTTCCTGTATCTCTGTCTCTGCCACTTTGTACTTGTGCACTACAAGATGCAACTCTATGTGGAAAATTTTGTTTCGGTAGCTTTTGCACAATATTCTAATACCATTTTTAAGGTTGGACATTATCATGAATCAAGGATATATTTAGAATTGAATTTGATAGTAAGATATATCTTTGATATTATTTTGCGGTGATTTATATAGGAAAGATTTCTTACCATATTTACGTCAAAAATATTTTTATCCAGCAAAGATGTTTAAATTGTATTCTAAAATAAGAAATGTTGTCAAAAGTTTTAGTCATTTGTATATTTCTCATGGATGTAGGATTTATGGCAAAACCATATAAATCTTATGTTGTGTTGTATTATATCTTCACTACAGTTGTACTATTTTAAATTCTATGTTTTTATTTATTGTGTTGTCTAAACATCATTTCGTGCAAAAAAGAACCAGTTACTGTTCATATGCGCATGGTGAACTGAAACCACGCTTTTAACTATGTATTATGACTCTGTCACAGTCGCAGATAGAACTGCCCATTAGTTTTATTCTATCCGACTGATCTCTCTTTTATTATACATTTATTGTTGGCACGGTTATGATGACTGTTTCTTACTGCTCAACAGCTTCATTTGTCTACTCTCTGTTTCTCCGATTTTGAATACAACATCGTTCAAGATTTTTTTTCAAGACACTATTTTGGGTTTCCTGTTGAGCGCTTCATTACAGATTTCTGCATTCATATTGAGGGTGGGGGGGGCACTGGAAAAGAATAATAGAATTAGAGTCAACATTATTAAATTTTATGATATATGTATAATGTTATTTTGTTGTGATTTTGGTATAGACATGTTTTTTGACAATATTTATATCAAGAAATTTTCAGTTATACTATTGAGTGCTAATTGAACTACATAAATCTAATGTTTTGTTTTATTCCCTGAGATTTTATCCTTACTATTTAAAATGACATCTATTGTATCAGTGGTTTATGTGGCTTTTATGTGATTCGAGCATAGTGCTTGAGACTGTTTTTTCCAATCCTATTTTATATTATACTGAACGGGGGCCTATATTTGAATTCTTTGGTGTATTATGACTAGGCAACGTGATTCATGGCCCTTCCTGTAGGCTGTTTAGAAAGTGTCATATTGTTATTAATTTGTGGAGCTATTTCATACACATGGATCTTTTTTAACTTCTTGGTTGTTTCTGCAATACCAAATTTTGACATTTATTTTCCTTTTTTGATGTAAATGCGCTTAAAAGGAGTACATCATCTTGTATGTCTCAACCTTCCATCTAGCGTTCTCAAAACTTATTTACCTTCAGGTGAAATGCTTGATTGGAGAGGTTATTCTATTAGATACGCAATAGATGTCACGTTTATGTTTTCCCCTTTATTTTTCATTCCTAAAATTTTTCGATCATGTAATATTCATTAATTTATGCCAAAATTTTCATGAAAAAGGTACGACGCATGGATGTTTTATCAGCATGGAGTGGCATTAGACCACTGGCCATCGATCCTAAAGCTAAAAACACGGAAAGTGTTTCTAGAGATCACGTCGTGTGTGAAGATTTTCCTGGTTTAGTTACAATTACAGGTGGAAAGTGGACCACATTTAGAAGGTAAATAATTTGTAGATATGAAAATAACTGAACATTTCGAAGTTTTCCCCTTTTTAATTGCTGAAAAGAATTTGCATGCCTTTCTAGTTATTCGACAATGAGGAAAAATAGCGCAAGTCCCGTTCTTTATTCTTTCATCCATGTGTGAAGCTTCAGTTATAAGAATTTTATCCAGTTTGCAGCTTAGTGCTTACTATAATCCCTTTCAGTATGGCAGAGGATGCCGTTGACGCAGCTATAGATTCTGGTAAGTTGACTCCGACAAACAAATGTATGACCTACAATCTACAGCTTATAGGTGCTGATGGATGGGATCCAGCGTCTTTCACTATACTAGCACAACAATATACACGCATGAAGAAGTCGTATGGTGGGAAAATCGTTCCTGGTGCCATGGACACTGCTGTAGCAAAGCATTTATCACATGCTTATGGCACTCTGGCTGAACGAGTCGCTGCCATCGCTCAGGCAGCTCTTCCTCTATGTTTTATTTTGTACTCACTGTTATTTGTGTGGGTTTGTGTATATCTTGGTGATTCAGATTTGATTATTATTGTGACAAGATTGGGCATGCTTTTTTACATTTATATTGGATTATCATTTTTAATTGCTAGAAATTTGCTGAGGAATGGGGTTGAGGCATACTCCCACATGAACAAGAGGCAAAATAAGTTTCTATATCCATGAAGTTTGACTTTTTCCAATAATTTGAAAAGTTATTTAACAGAAACTATGTAGCGTTGTATTAAAATGCAGTTCACTTTTAGCCATTACAGACTTGATCATATTCACACATATTTATTAGTTGTCATATGGGAATGCAGCAACTATTTATATGATGATATATCTTTTGAGATTATAAGAACAGCTTAATTCCTTATTAATTTTTAGTTTTTGATTCTCAGAATGAAAATCTAGGAAAGAGACTTGCTCATGGATACCCTATCCTAGAAGCCGAGGTCGCATACTGTGCCAGGCATGAGTACTGTGAATCAGCAGTGGACTTCATAGCCAGAAGGTCTCGCCTTGCTTTTCTGGACACAGATGCCGCCAGGAGGGCAGTGCCACGTATCGTCCAAATACTGGCTGCTGAACACGGCTGGGATAAGTCGAGGCAAAAGCATGAACTTCAGAAGATTAAAGAATTCCTGGAAACTTTCAAGTCATCGAGAAATGCTCAATTTAATGATGGCAAACACAACTAATTCCACACTTGGTAAACCATTTTTTTAATCCATGCGGTGAATTAGGGACACGGGTTATATCTAACCGGTACTCTCCCCTGATGCAGGCTTCGCCAAGTCCTCGATACCTTTTATTTTGGTGTATCATATACCAGGGGTACTTCTTTATGCCTTCTTTTTACTTCAAAAGTATTATAGTTTCTCCCCATTTTTGAGGATGGTGTTGAATAGTTACGATTGGTCAAAACCTGATGTTTAATTTACAAAATAAAAAAATTAACCAAAAAAAAAACAAAAATAATGTTCATGGTGAGAATAAAGAGTCAGATTTTGTGACATATACGTGCATGTTGGTGTATGTATGAACATGCGATTTACGCAATCCAAATGTTGTGATATAGTTTTTCAATAAATAATCTCTCTTACTATGACTATTTTTTTATAAATATTTGTCTTATAAAAAAATATAATATAATATATATATATATATATTCGAAATAAAGTAAGAGGTCTTATACACACTGTTATTGCCTCTTTAAATTTTTTGGTATCTGATTTCTCGCAGTTGGATCCCCCTTAGTGACCAATGGATCTTTATTTCCATATTCTCAATCAGAGGTGGCAAAACGAAACAGATGGATCGTCTACCATTGTAAAGAACCGTGTCGGCACAGCCCATTTTTTTAGGAGTGGGTCCATGGACCTATGGGCTGGGTCGCGTGCCTAGGCGTAGATCAAGGCTACCCTCACAGGTCTAAGGTCTAGGCCTGGCAGGCATGGCTCATTAGTGTAGCAAACTCGACAATAAATGAGTTTCAAATGACTCGTGAGTCGAAGCAACTCATATTAAACTGGTACACCCTCGTGAGCTTATTACTTTTAGCTTAAATCATAAAATATATAAAATATTTTCTTATAAAGATTACCATCTATGTCTAGATGGGATGATTGGCAAAAATCCACAAGCTTAAACCGTGGTTTCTTCTCGAGAACGAGAATATGAACCGCATATATTTTATGATTAAGTTATGAATAACTCTGAGTAATCAATAGAGGGAAAATTTTATTTGATATCCACAGAATAAAACGCCAACACATGACAGCTCTCAAAAACCACAAAACAAAACTGTCGTCGAATGAATGTGTACCACATAACTCAAAAAGAAATATCATCACCCAACAAAAGCCTCATCGATCCCTAGCACCACAGGGCTGAAATAATATCTACACAAGTGAGAAAACTAGAAAAAAGAAACAAAGATTTGAGGCATTTTAATTCTTCTCATTTCTTCAACTACATACTTGCGTTTCTTGTGCATACAGCGAACCGAAATGTTAAAAATTCACCAAAGAGACAGTGACATACTGGGTTGCTATACATCTTTAATGTGACAAGATCTCTGCCACACGATCCTGAGCATCGTCCGGAATTTCCCTCCCTGGAACCTGGACCTTCAAAAGAGTTGCATATCTGAAAGCAAGAATATTCGGTTACATATGACAGAAGTAACTCCCAGATGAAAACGAGTTATCAGGATAACTCACTCTGCAGCTGTGAAAAGGTGTTCATGCTCTGATATAAATGCCAGCAATGCCTTGAACAAGTGATGCACTCGTAATTGTCAGATATGGCAATACAGAAGAGGGATAGAAAAATCAAAGTAGAATCAACAGCAATTAGAAACCGTCAGTTTAAGACGATTTACCTCAAAGGGCATGTTTAGCAGTTCATAATATGTCCGAACACGATCTAATCTGATCTGTACTGCTTCGCTATCAATTGAAGAGATGGCAGAAAAGGCCTGAAAAGCTCAAAACAAATATCAATCACACTGTAGATAGTAACAACAGTGGACATATTCCACAAATGACATGCATATGATGACTTGGCTTTTATCAGACAAACTACAGCAACATACAACATTGTCTGCACTGTAGACCGTCTTCCTGACTGAGCAGTATGGAGCACTGGTGGACATCTTAAGCCTATTTAGGCTTAGCTAAGTAATAGATGTTGGATATTCTTCGGCAGCCATATAAATTAGAAGTTTACGAGCAACCATGAGAAGTTGATGTTCATAGGAGAAAGTATGAAATTTGCTTTTCCCATGGAGTAAATGGACCCAAGTCAAAATTATCACTGAGGTTTTAATGTCTGTCCAAGATAGAAGAATAAGATAATATGTCCATCAATTTGAGGGGAAGTGTTAGAAACTCTATCATTCAATTCGAAAAATATATTCCTCAATTTGCCAGCGCGAATTTGAGATTATCGGCATCAATATGCAGAATGAGAACACTACTTCAAACAATTCCTGATCTACAGGAATGCAGATCAAAAGAAGGAAAAAATAGAGCAAATTGAGGAAGAGAAAGGAGAAAGGTGGAGAATACAAGAGTTACAATACCTGTTCCAGTGCAATTGAATTACGACATATCTGCTGAACACCAAAGAGGTTGATAGATTTCATATCAGCCAAAGCCTAACCAGAGATTGTAATAAATTTCATTAATGAAAATTAAACTGACCGCATTCTTTTCTGCATGGTGTCTAAATACTACACAATTTGAATAAAAGACAACTGACAAGCAAACCTTTATGGATGCATTGCTCGCAACACAACATATTCCCCCAAATATATAATTTCGTTTTGCATCAGCAACAAATGGTACCATTTCCTCATCTCTACGTGTTATCTGTGTTACATTAACAAACATTATACACCTTGGTTCAAGATTCTTGATGTACATAAAATGTAACAAGCAACAGAGACATAATTATAAGCATTCCACATGATACTGGTGAAAAGGAAAAAGAAAAGACAACTAGCAATGCATAAAGTAACCAAATAATTTTTTCCAACAAGCATGTGTTGAACCTATCCAAAAAGAATTGTTCTCAAATTTTACAAGCATTTACTCAAATATTATATGCAGGAAACTATAATGCTGTTTTCCTACAACGATTTATTCTAATGGTTATTGGCCCAAATCAAGTTACTTTTCAGTCTTCATTTCCCAAGTTCCTCTCCTCAAATATACATAAATTCTTTAAAATAAAGCTGAAACACATCATACCACAAAAAAAGAAAAGAAAAAACAAATGAAAACAAGCATCGAGTGCGCCAACTCATTTGCATTATCACTTCCCCTTTCAGAGACTCGAGCCAACATGTTTATTCTATCAATCACCACAAGTCACTTAGCCATCCTGGACCTTCAACGTTACTATATCCTTATACACACCAACATTTATCGCCACCATATTGTTTCATTTCTTTTATTGTTTTCTGTTTTTTATTTTCTGTTCTTTTGTTTTTGTTTTAGTGTGTATACTTGTGTGTGTGCGCGCGCGCGCGCAAGGAGGAGGGAGAGAAAGGTATTACTGCCACGACAATCATATCTTGACATTGCAGCTTCACCACAAGATCTCCAGTTCCAGCTATAATCGCACAACTAACCCCATAACCAGCCCATTTCTCCATACTACATCATGCGACAACCATCAAAAGCTTAAAAGTGACTATTGCACAATGATAATTGGATTTTTCAACATATACAAAACTCCCAACAAACAGGCTGCTTCTCGTTAGAGGACATTGTTTTCAGAGTAAATCAAAGGATGTGGACTCAGCCAAACACATTTAGTATTATCTTTTTTCTGTGTTTTACTCCTTCGTTTAAAATTGCCAAAAAAATTAACCTTTGATAAAAAAAATAGCTGTCAATGGTTAGAATGTGGAATATATGCTAAAGCGCCGGTGCACATGGCAGATGATCAGGAACTCTTGGTGAAAAATATCAAACTGCAAATTAGAAAATAGTATTGCTTTACATGTTTTTGCTTTACCTAAAGTGTGTTACAGAGGTATAGTACTTCCAAACTTTTCTGGAAGCTCCGATGGAAATGAACCTCGAGGCTGTTAGCTACTTTCAATACGGGTATTGCCAATGAAGAAAGTTTTTCAAGGAATGACATTGCATGATTATCAAAAGAGAGCAATACATAGCCAAAAGTATCTTATCATTATTTTTTTTGGAGTTAAAAAACATGTACAACTGCAAATACCCCCTTCTGATCCATTTGCCTAGACACATTTTTCTGCTAATTTCTTGTTCTTCTTTTTAAATCTTACTATCTGCATAAATAAACATCATATACTGCCCAAAAAAATCAATATGAAAACTTGCCTGGGAAGTTAATGAAATAATAAAATCATCAGGCTCCTCTGCGTCTTGGTCATCCAAATACTCCCTATTTGTCATTTCCTACAGAATTCAAGATTTGGCAGCAGGAACTATTCCTTAGTAACAAATTTCTTCTGCAAGGAGGTCAAAGATACATGTCCTTTCCTTTTTGCTATTCACATACCTGCATATGAAAAATAGTCTCCAATTGCATTTCCATGCGTAGAACCTTGAGGCAATCAATAGCTAATTTTCTGTATTCTTCAGCAAATGTTGCAAGATCCTTTGGAGGTGCACTGGTTGTTCTTGTATGATGCAAAGGCTTCTGCCTTTCATTTTCTTCTACTTGATTATGAGTGTTGGAAGATGATTTCCCAAGCCTAATAATGCAAATAAAGTTCTACATCAGCCACTAGTAACCATATGACCTATCTGGATAATTTTGGTTTCAAAAAGATACAAAATTTATCATATCAAAGGACCTCCCCTTTGTTAATACCGGTGACTCAACAAATGCCAAACTTGGAAATAGAAGAACTCATACGAGAACTCTGTTTCTGTTTATTCATTAATTGCTGCATCATTATGCAATTCACTATAAAAGCATTAGAAGAATCACCCAATGCTACACAAGAATACAAGCATGGATAAGCTGAGAAAGATACGAAACAAATGTATTCAAATCATTGCTTACAATACAGTTTCCTTCCCAACTCCCAAATCTGTTATCCTCAACTATGAATTGATAGGGTTAGGATTTAATGAAAAATCATACCAAAAGCTTCATAAAAATGACATGCAAGCTCATACAAGACAAAATGAACTTGCCTTTCTATTGAGTCTGCAACATATTCCAGTGAATCACTCAACGAGGCCAATAATATAAGTTTATTATCATCACGAATCAGGTTCTCCTGCGAAAGATTCACCCAAAAAAAGATTCACACGCTATTACATACTAAGATTATCATAAGTCTCTGATCTGTAACTTTATGTAGTTAAAGAAATAAGAAAAGGCTACAGCCAACAATGGCATGGATACCTGCTTGATAGGCCTCAAGTTTAATAATTTATCACTCAATTCCATTTCAACTTCAACAGACTCAGCATCTGAAGCATTTGTATCTCTGATTGCTTGATCTAGTGAACTTGACAAGCGTGCAGTACCCGGACCAAGCCGCAACAGATTATCAATATCATGTCTACCGATGAGCATATAACTTTGCTTCTCAAGAACTGCCTGATATTCCAAACAAAAAGAAGTGAGAAGATTATAGTAATGAATGCAGGAGGAACATTGGAGATTCGGAAAAAGAAGAGGGCTACTCAGAACCTTTCATAGGAATTTGCTATTGTAATATCTCCATTCCAATCATAGTCAATCAGAGTAATTTCTTGAAATGTTTTCATGTGAATTCATAGGTAGGAGCCATACGGGATCTAAGATCATATCATATATCAAAGAATATGAAGACCTAGTCTACCCCCGAGAAACATCAGTTGCAAGTCATCATACTAAGATCCATAAAAGTTCTCAGTCAATCCTCTCAACCATTTTAGGACCTATACTCCTTTTCCTCTCACCCAGTCGATTCCATATCCCAGTAAAACAAGACCATCCACACATCACATATAAGCACCTTGCTCTATCAGTCAATGCATTTACATGCAATGAAGTTACAAAGCCAGTAATTAGCAAAAACGTAGACAGTGAAGGAGGAAAAAATGAACACATTAACATCGGCACAGCAGAAGCATCAGTAATACTTGCTACATGTCAAGAGAACTTAATTAGGGACCAAAAAGATTAGGTAAACTTCCATGCCTCCATGTAAGATGTCCGGCACCTTTCATATGTTCTTTCCAGGAAAGTTTGCATATAGGTGATTATATCACCAGAAAATTTGGGCATTGCTTGTGCCCATCCAAGTACCTAGACAAATGGCAACAAACAATAAGAGAAGAAAATTAATTCAAATAAACTAGTTACTCCTCTAATCATAACAATGAAAAAACAGTTCTGGTTAGATAAAAAACACCTCTTTTGCTAAGAAATCTATTGCCAACAATCCTTGCAATATAGGCCTCCCCTTCTCAATTGAATGAGTATAAGAAGTTGCCGTGTGTGCTCGAGGGCGAAATGCAGCTGGGCCTGGTTAGAGGGGGAAAAAAAGAAAAAAGAAAATAAAGGAGAATTGATCAATTTTTTCATAGAAACATTATAATTCTGCAGTGTGAATTTATCATTCAACGTCATGTTTTACTCCAGTGCCCTTATCACAATCCAATTAAAACTACAATTATATTTGATAGCATGAAATTATACTAAAATTTTCCATCCCAATTTTAAATATCATTTATGACATTAACGTATCTGTTACATTTTATATGTCCATACTCTTGGATAAAAAGCAAAGAGCAGCATGAAACACAGCTCTCTCATGCTTAGGCTGGAAATTCTTACAACAAGATAGAGGAAACAATTCTTGAAATTCGAGGGAAATGACACTCACTTTAGGGGCAGAATACCAAAAAAACTTGAAATAAGTAAAACTTGAAATGGATGAGTTGATGAGAAATGATCAGTCATACCTTCTCCACTTCCCTAGAACTTCAAATGTTCCTAAATGGCATAAATATTGGAAAATGCATTGAAAATAAAATTTATGTATGTTTGTTGGACATAACAGTCGCTTCTAGGGTTGCATCAATGTTATTTTTCTATGTTGACATGAACAAGAATAATATAACATTGACGCAACGGCAAAAATAAGGCTGTACAATGAATAATTTTGTCAATTTGGTTTAATTATTAATGAAAAATGAGAATGGATAATAAGCAGTTGCTGGTAAAGATGAAAACTATATCTCATGGGCTTGGAGTGTGACAACATCAACAAAAATCTTCAGCTCTACACATCTCAAGAAAGGAGTGAAATCAATGACAGCCACCAGGAAAAAAGGAGCATATTGATTTATGAAAAACTAATAAAATCCAGTTTGTAACATCCAATGCAACATTTTAATAGAACAATATAAAAAGAAAGGAACTCAAGTACTTAAACTAATAACCAACAGAAAAGAAACTAGTTCGTAAGACTTGCTTGATATGGCTTGTTGCACGGCTTTCCTATAATCCACAAACATTGTTGGTAAAAAGTGATCCTTCACAAAGTTCTCCACAAATGCAAACAATCCATCATTGCTGCAAAATTTGTTCAAAGGTGTCAGGCATATGATTAAAGTTCCATATGATTAGCATTCTACACGAGTCAGAAGTTTCACATTTTCCAGGCTAAAAAGCTAAGCTGCCAAAAACTCGATCATGAGAGAACATTAAGTACCAGTCGCACTTTTGACACGACTCGACAATGACCGTACAGGAACTATATTTAGTGCATTGATAATTGGATGTCAACATATATTAATATAAATTAATGTGTAATGATTAGAAATGCAAGTTGGGTTGCCAACTTAGATTTTTGAAAGTTTGTTAGGGAGGATATGTACATTCTATTGTATATTTCGATGTTTATTGATGAATTTCATCTGTAATAAAAAAAACACAATACACTATGAACAAATACAAAAGGAATTATTTGAAGGACGAAAAGAGATATTATTGTGAACAGAAAAAGAGAGTATAAATTCCCTTCAAATAAACCTCAGACAAAACATTTCGAGAGTTTCAAACTTTTAAGGCGAGAACTATTTAGTTTTTACCAATAATGTACCTCAACACACATAAAAATTGCTATTCTATTCAGATAATTTATTCCACTCAAGACTTTGTGAATTGTATACTCATAATTGATGGCACCTAAAACTAAAACTGGTACCACTGTTGAGTCGACTTTTTTCCATCCAATTCTTGTAACTAAAAACCTAATGTTAACATTTTTTTTAGTCTAAGCAGACTCCTACCATGCTTTCATTTTCATGCCGTTACTGCCATACTTCTACCACACTAAGAACTAAAATGATAAGAAAAAATGTTTACCCATTCTATTTAAAGAGAATATACATACCCGAGGTCGTTTGTGTTAGGTGCTCTAAACAAACCAAATCAAGCTGAGTATCAACTCATATTTCATAATCCCCCTCAAACTTAAAATTTATTTTACAAAAAAATGAACTATTCTGAGCTTGGTTTAGAGTCGAATTCAAACTCACTTCTTTCAGTTTGAGCTGGATCAAGCAAAAGCTCAAAATATAACTCGAGTTTGAAAGTTTGTTTAAATTTTATATCTCTATGAAATATTAATGAATATATTAAAATTTGAGATGGGAATGCGACCTACTGATCGATATAGTTTGCTTGAATATCTCAAGGCTCAAATTCTATAACCGAACCATGATAGCTTTTTTGAACACATAATTAAAAGTTACTTTGGAAATATGCCTCATCTTCTAAACTTACGTTTTCAATATCATCATCAAATATAATTTATTTTTAAAAAAGGTAAAATCACATAAAGTAAACAACAAGGTTTCTCGAGCTTTCCAAAACTTATTCGACATAAAAATTTAAAATTAGTGCAAAGCAGCTAATTTTCCCCATTGGAGTTCGTCAATAGAATGCCAGATTTGTAATTTGTAACTTTTGGATACTTCCCGTTTAATTTGATGTCATTTTGTTTGATAAAAAAAAAAGATGAGGTATGGCATAATGCTTTTGCATTCTCTATAAGAAGCATCCCATGAAAATCACTAGCATCGGTCAAAAATATTAAGCATATAGAAATATTCTCAAGAGTCAAAAATAAATATAAATCAAATCACGCAACCATGCACCGGAGAGAGTTTAAAAATGATACATTATGAACTCACCCAAGTTGAGAATTTTTTTGAGGAAGCATTGATGCAACTTTATCTGTAAACTGCAGAAGTAAGGGACAACATATGGCGTAGTAAGTGATGTTTTTCTTGGAATTATAATGACCAGAGAATAAACCAGCATATGCTTCTTTTTCCCTCTGTTCTTATATACCTGAAGAACGGGCCTGTACACTGATGCCGCTAAATATATCCCTTGCTCAGGTAACAAACCTCCAGTCCCATAACCTTCTTTGAGTACATTGGTACCCTTTTTACTCCATCCTTGGCGAATAAGTTCAGCACCTGGGTAAAAACTTAATGTAAATCAATTTATTCTGATTAGCAAGAACAACCTGATACACATCCTCACAAAATAAAGTAATATGCTGATAATGAATGAAACTGACATTTAACATGTCCCTTCAGTTCGTTCAACAAAGTTCTCAAATGTAAATGAATCGTGTACCTAGATGAACCATGTATCTAATGACCTGGTTACACTCCTTGCTTAGTCAGCATTGCACATCATTACCAACTGGTCCAAATGTTAAGCATACATTGACACGTTTTAGTTAACTACGACCTCACAGGCAATGCTAGGTCATGTCTAGCCAACGGTCAATAGCCCACACCGCAAATAAAGGACCAACAAAGTATTGAACACCAGTAGGACATCTCTGATATCCAACTACAACTGACCCAGATTAGACTCCAGACCCTCTCAACAGCATATGAATACAAACCAACACCAGACAACAGCTCCAAAAACTTTAAACCAATGTTACATGCAGGAATTAACTCGTATCATCAGCATATTTCGCCTTTCTTCACTAGTGTAGAACGGAACATTACAAATATACTAGTAGCCATTAAAGTTCCCAACTGCTTGTTGATATGGCATATGTGAATCACTAGTCGTTGCCAATCCTTTCAGTTTTGAGAGAGAATGTGTCATTTAGCTAATCAAAGAGGACAAGTAAAAACAATTAAAATACTGACTATAAGGATTGCATAGGTACATTTAACTCGTACCCTGATTAGGAATGGACATAGACACATCTGTGAAACGAAATGCAAAAGTAAGACCATCTTCTGATCCATCTCTGCAATCAACATAAATAATAATATATAATTGTGTAATAAGATGATATAGATTTCACAATTAGAAACAACAAATAAGAGTATTATAATTTCAAAAGGAAAATGCAAATACAAAACTGAGTCCACAATGATACAGGGAAAGATTACAGTGTCCGAAAACAATGGGAAATTTCAAACAAAGCAGCTTCACATATCAATAAAAAATTTCAAACAATAGCCATCATCTCCTGTAAATAATAACTAAGTCAACCATAGTAATATTCCTTGATCCATCACCTTTCAACACAATGCATGATCACAGGACCATATTCCTGGGTCCAATAAAAGCAGAGTTGGAACATGTTCAACCAAAATTGTTATGGAGTTGATGCAATATCTTCTCACAAGATCTTATCTGATCTATATATAATACACATGAGATTTTTTGACTAAAAGGAGATGGGAAAGGAATTGATATAAATGCTGAAACACGGCATATCCCCTGGCCCCACTAAAGTTTAGACTGGAAGTCTGGAACCCAAAAAAACCCAGCTAACAGAAATAATAAAAGAACTCTAAGAAAATCAAAGAATCTATGATATGCATAACAGTGTCATATGCAAGATTATAACCACATTTACTTGCCTCTTCTCTTTAGCAGGGAATTTGTTAGCATGTCTAGCTGTTTGTACGGCGGCATCTGCAGATGCAGCTTCAGGTGTTGCACGTAGGATCTCACATATAAGTTGTTGGCACTCACTCTACCATCATATTTAGGGAATATATTATCAATTGCAAATATATACATGTCCCAAAATCTTTTAAATAACATGAAGTTGAAACAGTAAAGAAAATTGCAAATGGCGAATGGAAAACCTGTAAAACAGTTAAGGAAAAGGCAATACTATAGCCTCCCGTATCGTGAGAAGCATCAGAATCATGATTCCAATTGATCTCTGCAGCCCTTGCTTTGGGCGTGTTCAAGCCAATTTGTTGTGAGGATTTTGATTCAATAAGCTCTCCCACAATAACATGGTTTTCTGAAAAATAATTTATGTTTTATTGATATCAAAAATAAAGCAAGAAAATATAGAAACAACTATGTATATCATCTGAAACCTTATTTAACAGATCATACCGAACACCCTAACAACTGTATCCAGAACTGAATCAAGGAGTTCCTTTGCTGAAAATTGTGCTGCTCCCGTTGGAGACATTACGTGGGAGACGGGACTTACTGCAACTAAAGCTCCTGTCAGTGATACACCATTCTGATGTTTTTGTCTTGGATGGCGACCCTCCAGCCGCCCTTTTAGATAGTGTAGACCAATAATTTTAGGGAAGACATCTTGACCAAGATCAGGCTTCGAACCATTCATGCGTTCCGCCAGAGTTTTGATCTTCGTAGTAATAATCTCATGGATGGAGGGGCGTAATCTTTGACTGTGGGGGAAAAAGTAGAAATGGCATCAGGCAAAAGAAATAGATTAATCTATGGAAAAGTCGGAAGTTACCTTGTATCATGAGGAGATTAGATGATAGAGTTGTGTAAAGATCTATATGCTAAACTATGTAACTGATAAGTAGTTAGGATAGTGTTTATCTTTAGTGGGAAACTCTCTCTATAAATTAAGGGCTATAGGCTTGTAACTATCATCAGATTCTCAATAAAATTATTATTCTTTTCTTTTCAATATGGTATCAGAGCCAGGTTTAGGTCTCTTAGGGTTTTAGATCGTTTGGTTCATAATTCCTTTCAGCCTTCATTGCTGAATTGATACTGGCCTTAATTGCCAACCTTTATCGCCTTTTTTTCTTCTCTTCCTTTCTTCCATATGACTGACAATAAACCCATATCCGATGAAAGTGACCACCAATCGCGAAATCCTGGTGAACTTCAGAATATGCAACCTGCTTATCAACTCAATGGCAGAAATTATTTAAAGTGGTCCCAATTTGTTAGGATCTTTGTGAAGGTGCAAAGGGAAATTAGCACACTTGTTGGGCACTCGACCAAAGGAGGGCGAAACTGGTTTCGAAATCTGGGATGAGGAGGATTCCATGATCATGTCATGGTTATGGAATTCTATGACACCAGAAATCAGAGCTACATATATGTTTCTCCCTACAGCAAAAGCAATCTGGGATGCTTTGAATCAAAATTCAAAGGTTCACGATGCAACATGTATATATGAAATCAAGACCAAGGCGACATCAGTAAAACATGGCACAAACTGTTACGGAGTATGCTAATTTCCTTGAGAACCAATAGCAAGAATTAGATCATTATCGAGTAATTGATCTAAAGTGCAACAGTGTGCCAGTGCTGTTAAAAATTTCATTGAAAAGGATCGGGTTTACGATTTCCTGGCAGGCTTAAACCCGGAATTTGATCAGGTTCGAATACAAATTCTGGGCAAAACTGAAGTTCCATCCCTTAATGAGACACAGTGTCTATAATTCGGGCAGAAGAGAGTCACAGAGGAATCATGCTGGAAACTCCACCAGTAGATAGTTCAGCACCACTTACCACTACCGAAGGATCTAATGATGGATCAACCAACTGCGGTTGAGCCATCAAGGGGAACAAACAGAGATGAACTTTGGTGCACTTATTGTAAAAAGACAGGACATACTAAAGATTGCTGCTGAAAGTTGCACGGCAAACCTCCTTTAGCCAATCGTGAAGGGCGACTGAGAGGAAGACAATAGAAACAAGTACAAGGACAGGCTAACACACCTCTCAACCCCGAAGGGATTGAAAAGTTGAAGAATCTGTTGGGATCCCTTGGAAGATCCTCAAATAGTGATAAGTACCGGTGGCACAAGTGCCTTAGCACTCTCAGGTAAATCTCCAACTTCTCTTGGATTAAATGTTTCTGATATGGTGACCGGAATTCCTGGATCCTTGACTCCGGTGCAACCGACCACATGACACACACCTCAAACCAATTCATAAGCTATACACCATGCCTAAGCAACAGGAAAACAACTATTGCTGATGGAACTACAATCACAGTAGCTGGAATAGGAGATGTCCAAATTAATCTTGGCCTAATTCTTAAAGGCTTTGTTTGGATTATGGGATAGGTTTACTAATCTTTAGATTATTTATTTATCCCATGATTACTTTTTGTATAAAAAAAATTTGTCCCACCATATTTATCACATTCTAATCCCACTTTACAATAAAAAGACATATATACCATTTCCCACCTTTTTTTACTATTTCAAAACTTGAAATTCCCGCCAAAAAGTACAACTTATTTCCTACAATATTATTATTATTTATTGTATTTGTATTATTTTAATTTATATTATTATTGTTATTATTATATATATATTTGTGTGTATATATATATATATATTATTATATATACATATATATTATATTATATTATGGCTATTATATTATATATATATTATTTTATTTTATATTTATATAATTACATTTTTTAAAAACAATAATATATACATATATATAATAATTTATACATAATAATATAATAACTATTTTTCTTATTACTATATACATACATATTATATTTTATTTTTATTATTACTATTTTGAAATATAATAATTATTATTATTATTATTTTATTATAATTATATAATAAGAATAATTATTATTCTTACCGTAATAATAATCTACATATAAATATATATATATATATATATATATATATATTATTATTATTATAATTTATTTTTATTAGTATGATTTTATAATATAATAATAATAATAAATATTTTTATTATTTTATTGTAATTATATAATAAGAATAATAATAGTTATTATATATTATTATTATTATTATTATTATTATAATGCTAAGGACATTTTAGTCATGATACCAAACAATAAATTTTATCAATTATCTTATACTCAAACCAAGCATCATATAACTTATCACACATTGTTTTTACAATCATTTCATACATTTAATCTTTACATTACTTATCTCATCCTTCAAACCAAACGGTGTTATTCATGTCCCTCAACTATCCACTAACCTTGTGTCCATACAGAAACTTACACAAAATCTACATTGTCATGTTACGTTTTATCCGTCTTATTGTGACTTTCAACACCAGGGTTCGGGGAGGATGATTGGACTTGTTGAGTAACAAAATGAACTCTAGTACCTTGATATACCCAATCAGCCGAAAGGGGTCAAATCCAGTTTATCTACTTCGTTTTTTTCTTCTTCCAATAAAGGTGTCATTTGGTTACATCATTGCTTAGGTCATGTGCCATCTTCAAGTTTAAGAATTATATTCCCTTCATTATTAAAGGATTAGATGCTTAAATATTTCATTGTGATGTTGTTGAGTATGCCAAACATACATGTTCATCGCCTTTCATTTTAATTCATAGCGATATATGGGAGCCCTCATGGGTTCCAAATATCTCGGGATCACAATGATTTGTGGCATTTATAGATGATTGCACCAGGGTATCTTGGATAGTTTTACTCAAAAACAAGTTGGATGTAAGCTATGTCTTTCCCAACTTTCACAAAATGATTCAAAATCAATTTGGTTAAAAAATAAAGAAGTTTCGATGAGATAATGCACGAGACTACTTCAATCAAGTCTTGTTTGGTTATTTTCAAAAGGAGGTAATTATACATGAGTCATCTTGCATCAACACTTCACAACAAAACGGGTTGGCTAGACGAAAAAATCGACACCTTCTTGACACTACTCGAGCTCTCCAAGTCCAATATAACGTACCAAATCACTATTGGGGGGTAGCATCACTTACATCCGCATACATCATCAATCATCTACCTTCTCGGGTTTTAGATTCAAAAAGCCCGATGGAAATCCTGTCTCAAGTCTACCCTACATGCATCCACTAATCTCATTCCCTGAATTTTTTGGATGTACTTCCTTTGTCTATATTCACAGTAACCGGGGTAAATTAGATCCTAGAGCCATCAAATGTATCTTTATAGGATACTCATCTACTCAAAAGGGGTATAAACCCTACAAAGGACTCATTCCTACAATGGATGAAAAAGACTCATTCCTACTCGGTCTACCATCACTCGAACCATCAAAGCCATCATCCAATCTCGAGTCAACAAAATCACCATTGTCACATAAATTACGCGAGTCCACTACATTACCCAAACTGAGTTCTACAATTTGAAAACAATGGGTGACTTGACAAATCTGTATAACAGAACATTATCAGTAAATTCATCGAAATATCAGGAGGCAGGAAATCAAAAGATGATGGTATTTTCCTGTGAGAGATGCAAAAGACAAGGGGAGGTGCATCTTTGTGTCACAAATAGGCTATGTTAAATATTGCCATTTCTTTTGGTACCCTGGATAATAGTTGAAAGTATGACACCAAGTTACTTAATGAATAACTAAGCTGAAAATACTAAACTATTACAAAAGTGCACAATCACTATACATATCAGTAGGTAACGTACCATATAATAGCACCTGCAGCAGCTACTTTACCAAGCATGCAAAGACACTCAACCAAGGTCTGCAAATACTTTACACAAAGTGGAGTATCACTCTTCCTCATTGCTTCCTACAAAAATATTTCGAAATGCTATTCAGAAATTGAACAGTATAGACTTTTTCAAATTTAACAAATGTGATTTAAAATATGTGTGCATCATACAACAAATTCGTCGGGAGTGGAATCTGACAACCAGATGGGAACTTGACGAGCAACAATTTTCATCTCTCTTGCACCACTATCACCACCATTTACCCTGGCTGAAGGCGTATATACCTCAGAGGTAGCATCATTCATGTCCACAGTACCATCCTCATTGTGGCCATCAACTGATGAACTAAGGAACACAAACAGAAAGAGAAAAAAAAACCCTCAAATGAAGCAGCAATTTTTCAACATGTTACTTTTGCCATTTGATAGCATCATTAAAAGTTTCCTACATCAGATATCATTCCATGCATATATTTTAAATTCAAAAACCAAGAATGCTTCTGAACCAAAAAGGAGATACTGAAAAGGAGTGAGGGATGAGTTATTGAACTCAATCTGACTTGCAGTGATGAGAAAAGCATGTGCCATTCAGTCATAAAATTTTATCTTGATTAAGATAGGTAGGAGGTAACCAACAGCTAGAAAGAAATATAGCGTTGGGGAGATACTGTGCTGAAATATCGAAAACATAGAAAACGTGAAAAAACACCATCCCTATTTGTTCCACAGTAGCACAATGATATTAGATATCCATTTAACTACCTGTTCAAACTAAACCATGGCCCTTTCTTCATCCATTTCTTAACACAAGAACAATATCTAAATGAGAATGTAATTGAGTCTAGAACCAAAGAACAAAAATTACAAGTCGAGATATTCTAGAACCCACTAAGTTGTCAACCTCGAAGAGAGGGTGCTCATGCCGATTGTTTTAGCATTTGAGACATGAAGCAATCATAACAAACAAAATTCAAAAAAAAAAAAAAGGGGACGGTCAAATAGAGCTTGGGAAGGCAAAGATCCAAAGTCGAAAGATCACCAGCCACAGAAGGCGAAAACATCAGTTGAAGAGATTCATTGAAAAATAAGACTTCATCTCACCCTCCATCAACTGAGCTAGGTCTGTATAATCCATCCCCAGTGCCATGCGCCCCAAAAGTATCGTCTCCTTTCAGCAACCTGGTTCTTCGAGAGAGAGAATGTGAATAATTAACGGAAAATGAAATATCTGAAGTTGTTGGAATTGCATCATCATTTTCATCTATGCTTGAGGTCACTGAACTGTCAGAAAGAAAGGTGACAGAAGCCATCAGCTTAACCAATGTAAATAAAAACAGGACAAAAGACAAAAAGAATGAGAGAAGATTCTTCCAGGTAAGAAGCTCGACTTCAGGATGGTAAAGCTGATGGATCTTAAACAGATGATCCATAAGTGAAACATGTAAGCACTTTAGGAGAAAATATAAAACATGAGAAGCACCCTGATAGAAAACATAAGTAGGTACTCTTTATGTCCTGTCAATGAATGAGTTTAAGCCTTGTAATATGCTTAAGAAGCTAATAGTACGGACGCAGGTCTGTGGTTAACAGATCCTCATTAGGAACACTTCGAAAACGTAAGGAGGAAATTCCGACAGCTCGTAGTTATGCCGGTATAGAAGAAATCTAAGAGAAAAAACAGTTTGTAGGTTGTTGATGATTGTAAATAAAATATATACCTGTATTCACCCTTATTGTAGAGATGTGCATGCAAATCCTCCAAAACCTTATAGAATAGTACTCCTCGCAACTTTGTCAATTCAGACCGGACATCTTGAAGAGCACCTACCTGAGACAAATAGGACATAGTCAAATAAAGGCTGACAAGAAACCATTCTCTCCTTTCAACATGTGATTGCGGACTTAAATTTTGGAAAACCTTTTTGAGTAGTTGTTCTGTTGGTTTCATGTTAATGAATCGGATTCTTTTTAGAGATACTGGTTTTTTAGGTGCAAATCAAGGATTTTCTATGAAAGATACGATGCAGCCAGCATGCTTCCTAGATTCATGAAAACCAAGGGGCATCAATTTAAGTGGTCAAGGCTGTGCCACATTCGATATTTTCCTTCAAGGCAAGCAAGTGATGCCCGATCAAAAAAAAAAAGCAAATGATAATTTTTTATTTGTTCGAACAATTTTCATGATGAACAGTTATGTTTGTAGCAATGGATAACGTACGCCAAACTGAAGACAAAAATTTCAAATTGTATAGCAAGCTCAGGATATAGAACAGAGAACAAACTTTCTGGCATCCATTTTAGTAAATATTGGCTGGCTTCTGCACTTCTTTTCAGATACATATTGACAATAAATATCGTATATCAGCTAATAAGAAAGGGCTAGCAGCAACAATGGAGCACCTAGTGAGAGAAAATCTGAGAGGTAAGGCAAAAATACCCCCCAACCCTAACCCTAATCGGCGCCCCCAGCAGCACCCTCAACCGCATTTCCCGACCCATTCCGAGCGCGAGCGAGCCTACCCTAGCCACCTTGTTCCTTCGATTGCGTATGGTTTACATGGCAACACGACGCACCAAACCAATCTACGGAGCAGTATTCCGGAATACCAGAGGCGCTTCCATGAAGACACAACTCCTTTTTTCTTCACTAATTTCCCTGAGGAATGGCACACGTCGGAGATGAAGAAGACGTTTCAAAAGGTAGGCGATGTTTGTGAAGTGTTTGTACCCTCCAAGCGAGACATCAGAGGAAAGAAATTCGGTTTTGTTAGATTCAAGGGCGACGTGAATACAAGCAGGTTGGAGGCAGATTTGAATCAAATATGGATTGGTTCATACAAATAAGAGCAAACAGAGCAAGATTCGACAGAACTTCATCGAAGGTCAACACTAACAGGGAGCCTAATCTGATACCAGAAAGTAAATTGGGCAACTACAATGGCAAATCGTATGCGGCTGTTATCCGAAGGCAACAACAACCCCAAGGCAAACAATGTGCCAAATAATCATTCCATACAGGAACCCGTATTGCATTTCCACACAAGAAAAGAAGAAAGGGAATGGATCGAGGGTTGCATATTGGGAAAACTCCACAAACCAGAGGATAGATTGAGTGCCCAACAAGATCTCACTCTTAACGGATATGGAAACGCCAGAATTATACCTCTTGGCGGGCCTATGGTCATCATTTATGCAGACAACAAGCAAATCCTTCAGGATCTATTAACAGAGGAAAACGAATGGTTAGGGTTGTGGTTCAACGAAATGTGCATCTGGAATGCGTCAATGACAAATTACCCGAGGGAAGTCTGGGTTACTTGCAAGGGAGTGCCAGTCCACGCATGGAATTTGAGATTTTTCAGTTGGTTAGCAGGTACTATGGGCAAGCTGCTAACCGTGAGCGAGGAAACTTTAAACAAAGAAAGCATGGATTATGGAAGATTCCTGATATCGACACATTCTTTGGCTTTTATCAACAAAGTAATCAGAATCAATATTGATGGTACTGCTGTTGATATTCGAGTAATGGAGGAAATCAACAATCATATTCCTCGAAATTCTGAGGCTGAGATAACGGATCGGAAGGGCCGTTTCAACCATCATTGGGATATCCCGAACTCTCCATCGACGCAATCTTATTCGTCAAATGAAGTGATACAGGAAACAGTCTGGCAAGAAACAGACTTCGAAGTAAACAAGGATAATGATCAGGGAGAGGGAGAATCAGATTCATTTACCATGGAAGCCATAATGGAAGCTAGGGATATGGCGGTGAACCTGGGATTACAAGATTTCATAATTAAATCTGAGGATAATCCAGAAGTTACCCGGGGTGTGATCTTAGCAAAAGAGCCAATAAAACAAGCTGACAGAAGATACACGGGCTATAACAGCGTGGAAGGAGAGGAGGTCGATATACTTCAGGCCATTACCCCAATGAAAGGGACTGAGAAGAGCCCCGAGGAACCTTCCCTAAGGTTTGAAAACACATATCAGAGAAGGAGAAACTATGAATCTCCTCATCCCACAGCCATTCTTTGTAGAGGCGTTCCAACAACATCATATTCTGATTTTATGTTAAAAGATCAGGTCCAAATGGAAGAGGCAATTGAGTTATGGAATATTGGGAAGCGACTAGGGATAATAGGCACATGAAATGATAAGGAAATTATTCAACGATTAATGGAAATGGAAAAACGAGATGTGCAAGCTTTTACAGTATCGGAAATGAGAAATCAAGAGGTTGGGGACGTCGAGGTGATCCAATGAAGATAGCAAGCTTCAATGTTAGAGGCTTAGGGGGTAGGGGAAAGAAAAGGGAGCTGCGATCTTTAGTTGTGACGGAAAATATTGACTTTCTGTGTTTGCAAGAAACCAAGCTGGATCTTATCACTAAGGATTTTTGCAAAACAATTTGGAGGGATGAAGCATTTAATTGGGTTTATAAAGGAGCCATGGGTGCAGCAGGGGGATTGATATGCATTTGGCGTCTTTCAGCATTCGAAATGATCAGCTGTTGGGGTGAAGATGGACTTCTGGGAGTTGAAGGTTTGTGGGGAAAGGAAAAAATAAAGTGTAACATCGTTAATGTATACTCCTCAAGCGACATAACATTAAAAAGGGAGCTCTGGGACAAAATACTAAACAGACTCCATGGGGAGGTGGATGCAAGGTGGTGTGTTTGTGGCGATTTCAATGCCATTAGAACAAGCAATGAAAGACGTGGTCGCAAAGTAATTATCCATAACAGAGATTCTACGGAATTTGATGATTTCATCAATAAGTCGGGACTTATGGATCTACCATTGATTGGTAGAAAATTCACATGGTATAGACCGGATGGAACATGTGTGAGCCGGCTGGACATATTTCTTATTTCAGATAATTGGTATAGAGAATGGCCAAATTTGACTCAATGGGGATTGAAGAGAAACTTCTCTGATCATTGTGCAATTATGCTTAGAACCAACGAGGCAGATTGGGGACCGAAACCGTTCAGAGTAATTGACTCTTGGTTTGAGCATTCTGAATTCAAGACTTTTGTAGAGAAAGAATGGCAAACCTTTTCTGTACAGGGATGGGGCGGTTTTAAACTGAAAGAAAAGCTTAAATTGTTAAAGAATAGCCTAAGGAAATGGAACAAAGAAGTATTTGGTAGCTTGGAGAACAATATCCATATTATCAAAGAAAAAATTCAAGGAACGGGATCTGATTTTGGATCATCGAGACTTAACAGCGGAAGAAGCGATCTCACAAAGGTCGGAATTTTTCGATCTTCAAAACCAGATTCGTATGAAAGACACTTTGTTATTTCAAAAAGCAAGAATACGATGGATACAAAATGGGGACGTAAACTCATGTTTCTTCCATAGATATGTTAATCGCAGAAGGAAGAGAAACGAAATTGTGGGGCTGAATATTGACGGGCAATGGATAGATACGGTGCAGGGTATCAAGGAAGGAGCAAGGAACCATTTTGTGAAGCTTTTCAGTGAGGAAGTATGGGATCGCCCGAAGCTTCATGATATACAATTCCGTCAAGTAAGGGAATCAGATAACATACTTTTGACAATGAACTTTTCAGAAGCGGAGATCAAAAGGGCGGTATGGAATTGTGACAGTACAAAGAGCCCTGGCCCTGATGGGTACAATATGGGATTCATCAAGAAATTTTGGGACATTCTCAAACACGATTTCTTGAGGTTTTTTGATGATTTCCATAAGTATGGGAAGCTTGTTAGAGGCTCCAATCCTTCTTTTATGGTATTGATACCTAAGAAAGACAACCCCAATTCAATTGGGGAGTTTCGGCCTATCGCTCTAATTGGGTGCATGTATAAAGTCTTAGCGAAATTACTAGCTAACAGACTTAGCAGGGTGTTACATAGGGTCATCTCAGAATCTCAATCAGCATTTGTGGGGCACAGACATATTCTGGATGGAGTGCTGGTGATCAGTGAACTGATCGATGAAATGATAAAAAAGAAAAGTAAAGGTATGATCTTTAAAGTGGATTTTGAGAAGGCTTATGATTCGGTTAATTGGAAGTTTCTGGATCAGGTGATGGAGTTGATGAATTTCGATGTTAAATGGAGAGGTTGGATAATGGAATGTATTTCCACTACAAAAGCCTCTGTATTGATTAACGGAAGTCCGACAATGGAATTTGATCTACATCGTGGGCTTCGTCAGGGTGATCCATTATCCCCGTTCTTGTTTGTAATAGTTGCTGAAGCTATGAGTACAATGATAGACAAAGCAGTTTCGCTAAACCTCATTTCACCGATTAAGGTTGGAAGAGAAGAAGTCCCGATCTCTCACCTTCAGTTCGCGGATGACACCTTATTAGTGGGAGAAGCGTCAAAGGAGAATGCAGTTTCTTTCAAGGCAATTTTACGAAATTACGAACTCATTTCTGGTCTCAAAATTAATTTTCATAAGAGCAAGCTGATTGGAATCAATGTGGATGTCAGCACCGTTGAAGAATTGGCTGGTTTCTTCAACTGTTATGTGGGGAATTTACCGTTCAAATACCTTGGCTTGCCCATTGGGATGAATTCGAGGAGAAGCAGTATCTGGGAACCAGTAGTTGATAAATTCAGAAAGAGGTTAGCAAGTTGGGAGGATAAAAGTTTGTCTCTTGGGGGTCGCATGGTATTGATAAATGCGGTGCTATCTTCTATGCCGATTTATCATTTCACTTTCTTCCGTGCTCCGAGGAGTATATTGGCAAAATTGAAATCGCTTCAAATTGCTCTTCTTTGGGGGGGAGGGGAGGGACACAAGAAAATTGCATGGGTGAAATGGAACGAGGTATGCAAGTCGAGAATTAAGGAGGGTTTGGGAGTGAGAAACCTGGAACATTTTAACCAGGCTCTTTTGGGGAAATGGGGTTGGGAAATCATTACAGGTTCTGATTCATTGTGGTACAGGATCATCACTTCAAAGTATGGTCCTATTTCATGGGAGGGAATGACAACTGAGTCGCTAAGAGAATCAAAATCATTTTCTTTTTGGTGGAGGGATATTAGGAAAACACTTTTTAACTCCACTGATTCGTGGTTTATTCAGGGGTTGAGAAAGATCGTGGGTAATGGCCTTAATACAAATTTTTGGAAAGATGTTTGGGCGGGTACGGAGAGCCTAAAGTCGCAGTTTCCGAGGTTAGCTTCGATAGCAAGATCTCAGGATTTGTCAGTCAGTCAGATGGGCTTTTTGAGGGAGGGAGTCTGGCAATGGGTTTGGGACTGGCGCCGGGGACTGTTTTTGAGGGAGGAAGAGTTGTTTAAAGAACTTATGTGTTGCATTGACAGGGTCTCCAGGTGTTATGACAAAGAAGATGGTTGGGAATGGCGTCATGATAATTCAAAAAAATACTCCGTGGCAACAGCTTATTATCTATTACAGGATTCGGTCTCCCCAGAATCTCCACAATCGCTGTTGTTGGGCGCCTATGAACCAATTTGGAATAGCTTTGCCCCGAATAAAGTAATTGCCTTGGTTTGGAGGATCTTGAAGGACCGCATTCCATCTAAAGTTAATCTAAGGAAAAGGAATATTTCAACGGGAGATGCGCTTAATCTATGTGTATTCTGCAATTCAGCGGAGGAAACATCATCGCACTTGCCTTTCGGTTGTGGGGAATCATATAAGATATGGATGCAATGCTACAAATGGTTTGGATTCTCTTTAGTGCTACATCAGGAAACCCCACTTCATATGACTCAGCACATTGGTTTATGGAAGCATAAGAAATGAATTAAAGAATGGATGACGATTTGGCAGACGGTGATTTGGACAATTTGGTTGGAGAGAAATAAAAAAATATTCAGATCAACCGAGGAAGGGTGTGCTGACAGTTTGGAACTTATCAGATTCCGGAGTTGGTTTTGGATTAAAAATTTGAGACAATTTTCTTATTCTCTAACAGATTGGATTAGGGAACCTTTGTTTTGTTTGCTTAATTAGGTTTTATTTTCTAGTTTTTTGGGATCTTACTTTTATTAGCTTTTTTGTAACTTTGGAGTACTCCTAGTACTCTTTCTAATAAAATTATTTGCCTGATCAAAAAAAAAAAAAAAAAAAAAAAAGAAAGGGCTAGCAGCCGAGTGAGGATTTATAAATCTATTGGATATCTGAAAGACAGAAATATGGCATGACAAGGAGAAATAACCAACAACTAACCGTTTGGAGGCCTTCTCTTTCAAGCATCAAAGTTGACTGAACATGCAGTTGTATTGCAGCATAAAACTGCTTTTCAGCAATGAGCTTTTCAATACGAGCTGGAACCTAAGGAAAGTTAGAAAGTTACTCAATAAACGATTTAAGAAGCATAAGCCTGCAAGAGATTGACAGACAAACAGTATTAACCTATTTTCTATCGGTTAAACAAAGCAAACCACACATGGCAATAAAACCATTAAAAAAATATATGGCCAATATTTGCAGCTGGCTCTTTACATAACTCTGCAACTTTACTTCTTTGATAATGTGATATCACACGTATGGCGTGAAGGAACTAGAGATTGATGAATTTGCAGAAACATTAACAATGGCAAATTAGAGTAGCAACTTCCACAACCATGTCAATATTCAACAATCATAATTTCATCATTTGTATAATCAGGGACAAGAAAGTAAATAAGACCGCAGAAACATCGACTTACCATACTTTTAATGCAAGAAAAAAGGTCTAAATTAAAGGATACATACAAACAGATGAACAGCCAGCTTTTTTTGCTAAAAGGATGCATGAAATCCACAGTTCATTTTTGACTTTCTTTTTAAATTTCCAAGTATCAACTTTTTACCACCACATACGCTATTACCATATATAAATTCAGAGTGGTAGAGAACCAGGTAAAAAATCATAAGATCATATCATATCGTAGGACATGTATTTTGGTATTAACAAAACCAAGTAAACAAGACAGCACAACCAGCAAAGAAAATGCAAGGTGATAAAGCTATGGTAAGCCATAAGCACATTTCATCTAGAAGATCACCAGAATCATCATAAGTCAAAACCAAGAACAAGTTAGAATCCTCCACAACAGATTGAATCCCATCCATAGATCCAATCATAAGAACTGAAGAGGAGAAACATAGAAACAAGCTGACCGATTTCATCCAGAAGCTCAGCCATATTCCTCATGGCAAAAACCAAGAACAAGTTAGAATTTTCCAAGACAAGGATGGTTAACTGTTTGGACGACTGTGGTGTGGACTATTTGGTTACATCGTAACAAACTTTTCTTCAGAGGAGCAGACTCTTCGGATGACGATCTTTTTGAGCTAGTCTTGTTTAGGTCTAAGTTTTGGATTCATAATAAACATGGTGTAAAGTTTAAGTTTTCACTATTAGATTGGTGGAATGAGCCTATCATATCTAGACTACTCTCTTAGTTGTTTGTTACTAACTTTTAAGTACCCTCTTGTACTTATTTATTTATAATAGTTATTTTGCCTGATCAACAAAAAAAGTTGGAATTCTCCAAAAAATAATTAAGCCCGTCCATAAATTCAGTCAGAGAATAAATATAGAAAAAGGCTAACCTTAGATATGCCTTCAATTTGGTCTAACAATGATATTATGTGCCGCAAAGTAACAGACCTATACCATAACTGATGCAATTGCTTATTATGAGCACCAAGAAGTTGCTTTGCCTCAGCTAAATCAACCTTTAAAATCCCAATACTTTGAGCAGATTCACTAAACAACCGCAGAATCTGAAAAACAAAACAGGATATTTGTTTTTAATTCCACATAATTTGCAAGAAAACATCGATCAACTTAGAATAGAGCTACTTGCCTAAAAGGAATCATATGTGAACTTCACAAATAATAGTTTCACCAGACTAACAGTTTTCAAATTCGAAAAAAGGAACTGGCATTGATAAGCATAATCTGAGAGGGAAATTTCAGCAGTACAGATTTTATATTCTTCAGAATGTAGTTTAAGTTCTCACTTAATTTCATTCTCATCAAATTTTCTCAATCTTATATATCTTTTTTTATTAAAAAATGCTACAGAAATGAAAATTTACAGGTAAAACAAAATAGGATAACATATTAAAATGTCATCGAATATGATTACAGAGTGACAGATCCAGAACGTAGCGATTTTGATTTTAAATTTCTCAAAAACTACTCTAAGTTTCACACAGCCTTATTGGCCTCGTTTCAATAAGCCCATATCCTTGGAACACCAACCGTTTTTACCATTCAAATGTAAACGATTACACCGAGTGCCCCAGAATGCTACGATGACTTTGTAACTTCCCTCTACACTTATTTATGAGATTTCATTTTCGTTTAGTAAGGATTAGCAAGGATGTATGGTAACTTAAACAATTGTTTCATTCGAGAGGGTACAACAATGCTAGGTTACAATTTTGCATCAGTACAGTTCAGAATTAAATTGGCATTTCCCAAACAAATCAAATGATGGTTTGAAATGGGAAGCTAACAAATTGATGAGACTTGCCTCACTCATGGCCTACTACCGATAGGAGTCCCTAACTTAATGAGATGGCAAGAGAGTTGAAGGAAAGTAAATACCAGCATGCGCAACACATATCATTTAAAGGAAATATTTCAATTTTTTTTATCTATCACTTGACAACATGTATAATATAATATACAACATTTTTTATCGGATTTCATAGAGCTTAATTGTTTCAAGAACTTAGAGATTTGTGTCTGCTACAACATTTTAGAAAGTTACTTGGTTGTGTTTTCACCATCAATGGTGTAACTAATCAAAATAAACAATTGCATCTCATAAATACTATGAAATATCTTTTTTTCAATCACTTATTTAAATTGTTGAATAAAGTGTATATTATCGGTGATCAGTCAGGTTGGTCAACAGTTGTCCTCAAGCAACCCAATAGGGTGATAGCTCAACAACGAGAACCTAATTAAGAAACAATTGTATGTGTCAAATCAATTATGATATTAATTGTACATAATTACAAGTGGATTTGCCGTCTTTCTAGTAGCCAAAAGATTATTGTCACAATATAAGAGAGAAAAAAAATTCCGATAGTCCCAGAATTTTTGAGCTCGAGGTATACACAACAGTACTAGAGTCGACATTGAGGTACTAGAAGTGTAAAAACACATAAAATGTGCATTGGAGATGCTTATAAATTGTTACAGGAGCTCGCTATAGGTGAAAATTTTACATGTTTAAGAGTGACTAAGATAAGATTCTTTAGATAACACCCTATGGCCCCATAACGATCTCAATAGGCTGGGGGTAGTTTTTTTTCCTTTCCTTGTTTGCTTGAATATGCATTTGCTAGGTCTTTGCCACCTTTTCACATGAATCATTTACGAAGATTTTTTCTTGAATGTGAACGCAATGTATTACAAAAAATTTTAACGAGTGTAAGTGACTTTGAAGTCACCAGAAAGGATGTCAAAGTCAACTTTTCCTAGGTTTGTTTGATGTCTTAAGGGCGTTGTGTCCTTGGAGCGGCATCAAACGACACGTGGTGTTTTTCTTTTCTTTTCACAAAACATGCCACGTGCCGGACTATGCTCCCCCAAGGGCACCGCCCTTATTAACAACATCAAAGAAACCCTTTCCTCACTATTTCACCAAAATTTCATGTAATTCCTTTTAGCTTGTTCTTAAGCTTTTAACATTGTTCTTTAGATTTTAAATTTCAAAAAACAAAATTCATGGTGGCATATACACCAAATATCAAATCCTATGCCTAGCCATGAGCATGAAACATCTAGCCATGCGACACTGCCTTCTAAACCACTTAATATAGTTAAAACTTAATTCCTTTGTTGCTTACCACGAAAGTTCTTTTCCAAGAAAATTATGAATTCTCCATTTATCATTATCTATAACAAAAAATCCTTGATATGCTAGAAAAAAATCCCAAGTCGGTAAAAGAAGAGAAAAGAAAAGATAAAAACTCAAAAAGGCTGATCATTCTAATATAGTAGTTGAAATGGAAAAGAAATGCCTATTTTGTGAGAATGATATGCGATAAGGGAAATGAAAAAGAATGGACTTTCAAGAACCTGAGAATAATTTTGAATTGCTTTGTTAAAGCCACCATGATAAGCATGAACAACTTCATCAACAACTTCTTCAATAATATCACTCTGCTCATTCAAGACATGCACGTCTCCTTCGCGATCTTTTGATGTCAAAATATGCACGACATGAGGTAATGAATCAAAGCGTGCTGCAGCCCAACTTTCATCTATTTTAGAAAGTTCTTCCCTCAAGTACTGCAATACCATGAGAGAAACACAGATATTATGTTGATGCAACATTAATCAATTTCCAAGAGAATAAAGGAAAAAGAAAACATAACTGCAAAAGAAGAAGAGCTATAGGTTAGATCGAGTTAAACAAGAATATGAAATAGGAAACTTTCAGTATTTATAAGAAAGTTGTGATTTGATGTGTCCTTGAAAATCTCATAGATTGTGGTTTCCATACTTTTTGAAGACAGGTAGGCACAAGTTGCTCACATAATTATTCAAATAAACACAGACAAGAAACCAAGAATAATTCAATCAACATCAGAATCTCATCAGAATCTTGATTCTCCACTGATGTAACACAGTATGAATCTAAATTCTTTTCTATTCATATGTATGTGTGTGTGTGTGTTGGTTGGTGATGTATATGCACGACACGAGGTAATGAATCAAAACGTGATGCAGCCCAACTCTCATCTATTTTAGAAAGCTCTTCCCTCAAGTACTGCAATACCATGAGAGAAACACAGATTATTATGTTGATGTAACAATAATCAATTTCCAAGAGAATGAAGGAAAAAGAAAGCATAAGTGCAAAATAAGAAGAGCTATCGGTCAGATCGAGTTAAGCAAGAATATGAAATAGGAAACTTCCAGACTTCCAGTCTTTATAAGAAAGTTGTGATTTGATGTGTCCTTGAAATCTCATAGATATGCGGTTTCCATACTTTTTGAAGACAGGTAGGCCGTAGGCACAAGTTGCTCACATAATTATTCAAATAAACACAGACAAGAAACCAAGAATAATTCAATCAACATCAGAATCTCATCAGACTCTTGATTCTCCACTGGCGTAACACAGTATGCATCTAAATTCTTTTCTATTTCATATGCATGTGTGTGTGTGTGTGTGTGTGTGTGTGTGTTGGTTGAGATGGGGATTGGGTGGGGGGGAACTACAAAGCCATATACAAGGTAACATCTGATTGGCTTACACAGACCTCTATAATAAAGTGAACACAAAATATCTAGATGCCTACCGAACAAATATATTGTTATTTTTGTACGACATAGTGCAAACAACTAAGAGTAAAGTCCATCATCTATTTATTGAGGTCCAAGTAAAACTTTCCAGCCAAACTACTTCCTTTACTCATGCCAAAGAGTCCATCAAGTTGTTAAATAACATAACATCGTCCAAGGCATGGAAAAAGGAATATATTTGAAATCAAAACTCTACAATACAGGTTTCAAAGGGAAAAATCTACACGCAAAGGAATTTTTTACAGTGTTCTGATATGAAGTCCCTAACATGATCAGTACAGGAAAAAGGGTAAATTTCATGATTATTAAGAACAATTGTGCTTGGACAAATTTCCTACCATCTTTTTTAACATTATCTTAAAGAACTCCCCTATTTGATGAACTCTTCCCACAAAAGAACTCATAATGAAGGGAAAATAACCTCCCTTAGTGAGATCCTCCTCCTGATCACATTTTCACGCTGATTACCAAAGCATTTTGGAAGACCTCAAGCATAATAACTGAAACTACTAAAAGCAATAGTTAAAATCTTAATTTTGACAACAATATCCACAGAAAAAAATTAAGCCGGTGAAGTTAAGTTTACAACAGCCACTGAGGAGATCCAGCCAAAGAAGGAAAATTGGCAAATTGGTAACAATCAACATAGTAAAGCACAAATGGCAAACATTTATTCAGAGACTAGAAATATCCATTCTTGGAGCTGGAGCAAGTACCGGAGCTTAGAGACTAGCTGTATATCAACTGTGATTGTTTACATTTACTCGAACTTCCAACAGTAAATAGTATTCGACCTGATAAAACTTCAACCTATTTCCAAAGTGCTAAATTCGAACAAAAATAATTTACACCACAGAAACTGAAGACAAAAGTAAATACCTAACACAACCCACCAGAAGTAGCGAAAAACGTCACCAGATTCCACTGAAATTATCGCTATTGAACAGCTAAATTTTACAGCCCATGCAAATGATCATAAAATCACAACCCCCGCCTAGGTTTTAAAAAATCCAAAGAGATATGGAAAGTAATTTAATACTAACCGATTTTTCTCGAGAAATTGGAAGCCCATCGAAGATTCCCATTTGAATCGAAACAGCTCAATCCCAAATCCTATGCAACAAATAATATTCAAATTAAGGATTGGAAAAAAGGGAATCAACATAGAATTGTTGAAATTCAACTGAATCCAGAAAAAAATATCAGTTTATAATTTAAATAAAGGGCTTGTATTGATTATAGATTTTTAATGATTCTGTAAAGTTTAAAAGTCTAGAGGTATTTAATCCAGATTTTTATATACTCTACAAAAGTCTAGTGGTATTCAAAACAGACTTTCGTAGAGTTTTTAAAATCACGCGGTATTCAAACTTGACTGTTTAAAACTCTATAAAAGTCTATAGGTATCTAAAATCTCATAGATTTTTAATAACTTCTGTTGAAATCTTTAGGTACAAACTTTGATGCTCCATGTACATCTCAAAAAAGTTAAAAATTATCCACCACTCCTTCTAGTAAAGATTTAGAATGACTATTAATTCCTTATTTCCATCTTCTCTCTTTACGTTTATTTTCATTTCCGACACGATCACCTCCCCATTGGTTTTTCCTCCCTTGTTTTCTGCATGTACCCTTTCTTAATTCCTAATGTGCGGTTGTGAGTATGTTTCTGTATAAATATGTGTATTATATAGAAGATGCAACACAGAGACGTAAAATTGTAGTGAATACCAAAAGAATATTCAATTATTGTTTAAACACATCTTATTTTAATCCAATATAATACTAATATTTGCACAAGTATTTTGATAAAATAATTAATGTGCTCAATTTTATATTAGATTATAGATTTTTAAAACGATTGTATGAGTCAGTATCTATAAACAATTATAATAAGTTTTTTTCTAAAACAAAAATGTATTTATCACGATACAAATTATCATGTTTATTTTAAAAAGTATGTTTAGAATTTTTATAGTAGTCCAATATCATCAAAAAAAGTTAAGTTTATAAAATTTTATTTAATAGGAAAGTTTTGTTTTATTAAACAAAAATATAGATTACAATTATATAGCAATATTGACTGAATCCTCAAAGTCGTCATCTTGAAGATGCAAAAAAGTTGTTCAATCTTTGCCATGCAAAAAAATTGACGATTTTTCACATTTTTTGGCTGTTAAATAAGTAAAATTTGTTTACATTAATAGTTAAAAAAATTACTATAAGTTGAAGAAGTTATTGATGTTCAATTATTAGTTCAAAAAAATCAGTTTATAAGTTATAAAATCTATAGAGTATAAAATGCTTTTATAATTCCGTGTAATTATATAAAAGTTATTAGAAATCTATCAATGTCATAAAAGTCAATCATTTAAAAAAATCATTAAAGGTCGATAAAGTCCATAGAAATCTATTGAAAGAAGTCTACGAGACTTTATACAAATCTTTTTATAACTCCATGAAATTCTATAAAAGTCAATAGAAATCTATCAACTCAAAATTCTATAATTTAAAAAAGTCAATAAAAGTCTAGATTGAATACACCCTTCTAAGAAAGAGAAAGCAAGCTAACTGGATCTGTCGAGTAATGAGTTGCAGCAAATTGATCGGATTATGAATATTAAAATAAATGGAAAATACATTATATGGTCCCTATTATTTTCACTCAGTCTCGATTTAGTCCCTCTTGTTTGCATCGACCGAATTTAGTCTCTTTAGTTTGTTAATGATTCCCAAATCTGTCCTAACTGTTAACTACTATGTTCAATCTAACCACACATATTTTCAATTAACATCCAAATAAATCTCAACTCCTATTTTTATCCCATTTCTATTTTTCACCACAAAATCACCCCAAAACCAATCTATTCACCCCAAAGGACAAAAGACAATCGATTCACCCAAAATCTCCCATCTCTTTGTTTGTTTCTCCCATAATTTAAGTACATGGCATACATAAATTATTAAACTAAATTAAAAATATCAAAATAAACATACGTACAACCAAAAAAAAAACAATTTAAGACTAAATTAAGAATATCAAGTGTTTACACACTTCATTGGAAACATAAAACAAAACAAACATATGTACAACCAAAAAAATCGAATGACAATTTGAAAAAAAACTTGCATTAAGTTTTTCTTTCATTCCCTCATTTTTCTTGGAGTTTAGACTCTGTTTACTAAATTCATCTCCTAATTTCCTCTCATTAACTAGTGAATCTCCTCAGAAACCTCAATCTGTGTAACTTATATATACTTCAGCATGCAGATTAATCCCAACCATAAATCAAGAATCGAAATTAGGATACTGGAATTGGGGGAAAATTTAAGGTCTTTAGAAATTAGGAGCAAAATCTCTATAAAAAAAAAACCAAGTGAAGCACTTGCATTCGAATCTGTAAGATTTTTGACATCCAAGAAGCTTTTTCAGGGGTGTGCTCCAAAAAATTCCTACCCGAAATTGAACCTCCTGCGTCGTTTCTGTTCGCTGGTGATGCAGCGATTGGGAGTGATTGCCTTTTGGGTGAATCGAAAATGGGGAGAGAGAGTTTCAAAAACAACAATGGGGAGAAAAAAACAAAAAAGAGATGGGAGATTTTGGCTGAATCGATTCTTTTTGGGGGTGAATCGATTGTTTTTTGGGTGATTATGTGGTGAAAAATAGAAATCAGCAAAAATAATAGTTGAGATTTATTTGGATGTTAATTAAAAATACGTGAAGTTATAATTATGATTTATGTTGTTACCGATACTTCAAAAAATTTAACGGTCAAGTATCGGATATTTTTGGGATATGGATACAACACGGATACGGCACCGATACGTATCGGATACGCCACGTGGCGTATCTGGGAACAAATATTAAGTTTTTATTTCGGATACGATTCAGATACGGTCAAGATACGCCGTTGACCATATCCGACACGGATTAGATACGGGAACTTTCAGAATTTGTTTTAAAAATAGGGTTGAAACTGTAATTAAAATTAAATTATTTAACTTATTCCCTATTTCCTAACCACCTTAATGTGTTTAATGTCGATTATATGCTTGAAATTTTTAGATGTCCTGGATTAATATTTTACCATTTGTCGTGAAGTTGGTGAGTTTGCAACTTTATTCTGATTTTTAATGTGTTTAATGTTGATTATATGCTTGAAACTTGATTTCTTACAAATATTATTAATTATATATTTATATATATATAAATAAATTAATAAAATTTGTCGTATCCAGACGTATCATATCCTACAAATTTCAAAAATCTCGTGCAATCGTACCCGTATCTGCATATCCACGTATCCGCGTATCCATATCCGTGCAACATAGATTATGACTGATTTAAGAAATATTAACAAATTAAATGGTTAAATCTGAAAACAACAGGGACTATATCACGTATTATTCCTAAAATAATTTTTTTGTTCCTCTTTTTTGTTATATATATATATAATAAATATTCTTTTTAAAAATATATATATACACACACATTTATATTGTTTATTTAGAAATATAATAAATTTTCTTTTTAAAATCTTTTGATAATAAATGGAAAAAGACCGGAAATGAAGAGTTTTATGAGGTTGCCATTTTCTGAAGGTCAAATTTGTTGACGGCTGAATTGTGGTGTTGAACGTTACGTTGTTTTTGGTATTATTTGAATTTAACTGACAAATTATTCTAAAGCACAATAAACATTTGCCAAAACACATTCCTAATTAGGGGTGTGCTTATTGGGCCGGTCAATCCGGACCCGGCCCAAAACCGAACCGATTAGCCCGGTTCGGAATCGGAATCGGGCTAACCGGTTCCAACCCGATCCGGAACCGGTAAAAATAGGTCCGGAGCGGTTCCGTGCTTTGTAACCGGTATTTTTTTTTAACAAAAAAAATAAATTTCAACGAACCGACCGGATCGATCTGGAATCGGATCCGATTCGATTCCTTAAAGGATCCGAAACCGTCCGGTTCCTGACCGGTTCGATCCGATCCGATCCCTTAAACACCCCTACTAATTATTGAATGAAACTTGTACGTTTCATCGAGGTTTCTATATTCTTTACCGAATAATTTACATATGTAGAACGTTGACAAATCTATATTTTTGGATCCAAATTGAATGGACGAGCCCAATAAAATAAAATACCGAAGTTCATACAATACAAGTGTATCGAGGGGATACGATGAGCTTACTCTATGTAGTACAACATCTGTCATTTATTGAAATTAGAAAAATATATTATAAATGGTAGCATTTGCTTAATTAAGTAGATTCGATCATACTAAAATTTATTACCAAATTGGATGTCAGTAAAGGTAACAATTATTTATACTAGTCCCATTATACACTCTTTTTAAAAAAAAAATGAGGTGATAATTGTAGTCCGTTTTTTATTTTGGTTTTGGTTTTTTTAATGTAAATTATTGAATGATTATCCATTATATATATATATATATATATATATTTTAATAAATTTCTATGGTAATATGGTAATTTGTATGGTAGGTGTGATAGTAATTTGTATGATTGAACAAGACATGACGTAAATTGGTGGACAAATAGATGTTATATGTGATTGTAATATTTTAGATTGGCATGTGCATGAGTGAAATTAGACATTGGTATGAAATGGTCGGATCACTAAGGTCTTTACACATTATATAATATATATATATATATATATATATATATAGTAAATTTTTTAGGGTAATATGGTAATTTGTATGGTAGGTGTAATGATAATTTGTATGATCGGGAAAAACATAACATAAATCGGTGGACACATAAATGACAGATGTGATGTTAATATTTTAGATTGGTATAGATATGAGTGCAATTAGACATGAATCTGAAATTATCGGATCACTAAGATCATTATACATTATTTATATATATAGTATAGTATCTTACTATCTTACTATCTTATAATGGCTAAGCATCTTAGTGGTATAGCCATTTTGCAAATCCAAAAATACCCCTATTATTATGTGCTAAATGACAACAAGACCCCTGCTAATTTGGATAACCATAATAACATCAAAAAAATATTTGGGAGGGTATTAAGCTATAAAATCAATTTAAAAAAAGTTTATTACATCGCAAAAATTAAAAATTAAATTTATAATTACCACCTCACTTTACAAAACAAATATTGTATATACACGCAATGTATGCAACAAAGCACTAATATATATGGTAGATAATAATTGCATCTGACTATGAATTGAATTTGTACGTTTTTTTTAAATATTATTATGGATTTAAGTGTATATTTAATAATTTAAAAGCTAGAAATATAAGTGATTATGCATTTAGACTTCATTTTTTAGTTTTTTTTTACAATTAATTAAAATTAGGAAAAGTGCACTTTTAGTCCCTAATTTTACTACTTAAACGGTTTCAGTCCTTAAACAATTCGACCTATCTCTTTTAGTCCTTATTATTAATTAGATTTGTCTGGGTTGATACACCGTCTGGTGATTAGTTTCTCCCAAGTATGTTGGTAATCCTGCATAGGCCATCGGCTCAATTCCTTGCGGTGTATATTCCTAGATAAACCTTTCTCTCCACGAACTCGGTATTTTGGCAAAGAACAGTTCTGACGCATCTTTTTCTTCTATCTTTGCCTTCCATCTATACTCTGTGAAGAGCTTGATGTACTCGTCTACATAAAAAAATATCATGTAGCTTCAGGCTAATTAGAGATTGTCTATATTTTTTAGCATTCTCTTCCTCCATTCCTTCGAAGTAGCCCACTCCAAAGAAACAGATGTTAAAAAATTTTGTCATCTTGTCCACGATTTTTTTCAAGGACTCTCCGGCTAAAACTTCTTCTTTGGTACCTGGGTCTCTGAGTTCCCGGGCAATCTTAACCGATCCTTCCAGGATCATTTTAAGGAGTAAAATGAATCATTCTTTGCTTAGATCAAGCGTTTCTGCTGCTATTCTCATTGCTGAAGCATATTCATCAATAAGAACTTCTCGATTTTTAAAGTCCAAGATATCTATGTTGATCATAAGTCCATATGGATGAATATCTAACTGAGATTTCCAGTATGGCGTCTGATGTATATCTGGCCTTCGGGGACGATTTCTCACTCCAACTAGGGGATCTAAGTTTGCTCCAATGGTAAAATCATCTTGTTGGGGCATGCTTTGATCTCCTCCGGGTGGATTGTGTGACCCAAAACTTTCTTGTGGTGGAGTTCTGGATACAACTTCACTTGTCTTCAAGTCTACGAGATTTAATCTCGCAAACGAATCAGCAAGATCACGTAGAACATGAATTATTATAGCGTATTATAATTTTGTCTCTCGATCTCAATTATAATTCACAAATCAATCAAAGATAGCAAGGCTTTGATAGCATTAAGATTATAATTCATGCACAAAAGAATTAATCCACTCAAACAATCATTCAAATCAATAACTCAATCACAATCTTCCCTAACCTTGATAAAATAAACTTATTTTATGTTCAAATCAAACTAACATGATAAATAATTGTTTCTCAACCTCATAAACATCAATAAATTCGAAAATCAAAATAAATAAAGCTTAGAAGTACGATACCGTAGGAGTTGAATCCGTGCGTTGAAACGTTACTTCTTCCCTTGCTTCCTTCCTTGCACTTCAAAGGCTTTTTCTCTAAAGTTGTATGGATGTTGGAGGATGAAAGGAGGCTGATATATGGTGTATGATATGATATTGGTTCCTCAAATCCGTGCCCTATGTCTCTTATCTATAGAAGAGGAGGTGGATGTAAGTGTTCCCAATAGATCAAACTCAATCAAGTCTTTTTTTTTCTGAAATTCTGTTGCTCGATCGATCGGTAAAATTGTCTCGATCGATCGAGCACTCTTACTATCTTATAATGGCTAAGCATCTTAGTGGTATAGCCATTTTGCAAATCCAAAAATACCCCTATTATTATGTGCTAAATGACAACAAGACCCCTGTTAATTTGGATAACCATAATAACATCAAAAAAATATTTGGAAGGGTATTAAGCTATAAAATCAATTTCAAAAAAGTTTATTACATCCCAAAAGCAAAAATTAAAAATTAAATTTATAATTACCACCTCACTTTACAAAACAAATATTGTATATACACGCAATGTATGCAACAAAGCACTAATATATATGGTAGATAATAATTGCATCTGACTATGAATTGAATTTGTACGTTTTTTTAATTATTATTATGGATTTAAGTGTATATTTAATAATTTAAAAGCTAGAAATATAAGTGATTATGCATTTAGACTTCATTTTTTAGTTTTTTTTTAAAATTAATTAAAATTAGGAAAAGTGCACTTTTAGTCCCTAATTTTACTACTTAAACGGTTTCAGTCCTTAAACAATTCGACCTATCTCTTTTAGTCCTTATTATTAATTAGATTTGTCTGGGTTGATACACCGTCTGGTGATTAGTTTCTCCCAAGTATGTTGGTAATCCTGCATAGGCCATCGGCTCAATTCCTTGCGGTGTATATTCCAAGATAAACCTTTCTCTCCACGAACTCGGTATTTTGGCAAAGAACAGTTCTGACGCATCTTTTTCTTCTATCTTTGCCTTCCATCTATACTCTGTGAAGAGCTTGATGTACTCGTCTACATAAAAAAATATCATGTAGCTTCAGGCTAATTAGATATTGTCTATATTTTTTAGCATTCTCTTCCTCCATTCCTTCGAAGTAGACCACTCCAAAGAAACAGATGTTAAAAAATTTTGTCATCTTGTCCACGATTTTTTTCAAGGACTCTCCGGCTAAAACTTCTTCTTTGGTACCTGGGTCTCTGAGTTCCCGGGCAATCTTAACCGATCCTTCCAGGATCATTTTAAGGAGTAAAATGAATCATTCTTTGCTTAGATCAAGCGTTTCTGCTGCTATTCTCATTGCTGAAGCATATTCATCAATAAGAACTTCTCGATTTTTAAAGTCCAAGATATCTATGTTGATCATAAGTCCATATGGATGAATTGGATCTAACTGAGATTTCCAGTATGGCGTCTGATGTATATCTGGCCTTCGGGGACGATTTCTCACTCCAACTAGGGGATCTAAGTTTGCTCCAATGGTAAAATCATCTCGTTGGGGCATGCTTTGATCTCTTCCGGGTGGATTGTGTGACCCAAAACTTTCTTGTGATGGAGTTCTGGATACAACTTCACCTGTCTTCAAGTCTACGAGATTTAATCCCGCAAACGAATCAGCGAGATCACGTAGAACATGAATTATTATAGCGTATTATAATTTTGTCTCTCGATCTCAATTATAATTCACAAATCAATCAAAGATAGCAAGGCTTTGATAGCATTAAGATTATAATTCATGCACAAAAGAATTAATCCACTCAAACAATCATTCAAATCAATAACTCAATCACAATCTTCCCTAACCTTGATAAAATAAACTTATTTTATGTTCAAATCAAACTAACATGATAAATAATTGTTTCTCAACCTCATAAACATCAATAAATTCGAAAATCAAAATAAATAAAGCTTAGAAGTACGATACCGTAGGAGTTGAATCCGTGCGTTGAAACGTTACTTCTTCCCTTGCTTCCTTCCTTGCACTTCAAAGGCTTTTTCTCTAAATTTGTATGGATGTTGGAGGATGAAAGGAGGCTGATATATGGTGTATGATATGATATTGGTTCCTCAAATTCGTGCCCTATGTCTCTTATCTATAGAAGAGGAGGTGGATGTAAGTGTTCCCAATTGATCAAACTCAATCAAGTCTTTTTTTTTTCTGAAATTCTGTTGCTCGATCGATCGGTAAAATTGTCTCGATCGATCGAGCACTCTTATTTCTCGTCCAGGAATTCTCTGCCTCGCTCGATCGATCGAGCATCAACTTCCGATCGATCGAGCATTCTTCAATCTCGCTTGATAAATCTCTGCCATGCTCGATCGATCGAGATAAATTGCCGATCGATCGAGCTCCTCCTTTTCTTGTTGGCCAAAACTCTGTCTCCTTCGATCGATCGTGCTCCATGTCCGATCGATCGGTTATGTCAGATTCCAATTTCTTCATTTCTTGCATCGGTTTGATCCCTTTTCTTCTTTCTAGCTCAATTCTTCCACTTCCCACCTAGATTCCTGAAACAACCAAATAAATATCAAAAAGCGTAACATCATCCCGGAATCAACACGAAAATATATACATATCATTTCAAAAATACACGTAATATTCATCCTTATCAAAGGTTTTAAAGAATTTGCCTCCTGATGTTTAATCATGATCTACATCTGACTTTGAATCTGATGGACTTGTGCGGGGACATGGTATTGCAGGTAGCCTGTGATATCCCCGAAATGATTCATTGCAATTTAGGCATTAATTGTGTTTATATGATTAATTATGATGGTAATTAATTGATTATGTGCTGGATTTAATTAATGTGTGGAAATGCATGGTCACATGGAAAGAATGACCCGGGAGTGCATTTCAGGGTGCATGTTGGGCATGTTGGGGAAAATTGCTATTAGCATGATTTATTTGCCATGGTTAGCAATTTTTTTGGAAAGCATGAGTTAATTGATATTTTGGTGCATTTTGGATTAATGCTTTTGAAAATATCACGTTGGGGTGTTTTATACACCATGGGTTTGTGAAATGCTTTTAATTAAAACCCAACCCTTTTTTACCCCAACCCCACTCAATACACTCTCACTTTTACTTTACCAAATCACCACCCAAACCCTTCCCCCTCCTCATTTTCGAGTTGAAGCAAAAAGGTGGGGAGAAATCCTTCCAAAGTTTGAGTTTGTGAAGTTTATTGGGAGATTTGAGGTCCCCAAGAGGTGTGGATACCTCATTGTTGATTTTGAAGTGTTTTATTTAAGTTTGGTATGGTTTTGAAGGGTTTTAAAATGGGTTTGTGTTGGGTTGTTGTGGTTTTGGTTAAGGATTAGATTTATGTTTGTTTTGAGGTGTATTTTGAAGGTTTATGTTGATATTTATGTTGTTGGTTGGTTGGCTTAAGTATTGGTATGGATTGGAAGGTTTTGGTATGCAAAAATGGTGAAAAATCGCGAGTCTGTGCGAGGCGATCGACCGCCTGAAATGGGGCGATCGATCGCCGAAGAGCAGTACCAAAAATGCGGGACAGGCGATCGATCGCCTGTTATGAGGCGACCGATCGCCGAGAGGCAGTGGCCAATCCAAGGTTTAGGCGATCGATCGCCATGTTTGGCGCGATCGATCGCCGCGAAGGAAAAATTGAGGCGATCGATCGCCTCAGCCAAGCGGTCGATCGCCAACTGTGGAATTTTGAGAAATGCTTTCTTTTGTCAAATTTTTGGTATTTGACTATTATTTGGCTTCTAATATGGGGTTGTGTGATTGTGTAGAACCATCCCAGGTAGCAACGCAACCAAGGAACTGAAGCCATATCAATTCCACTTTTGAAAAGGTACGTAGAGGACGTACGGGCACCCTCATTGTTTATGCATTGTGGATGCGAGTATATATGTGATGATGCATTGTGGATGCAAATACATGTTGAATTATGCATGATGATTGTGGATGCATATGATTATTGGTGCACATCCCATGAGTCGTGGTCATCCCTTGATGATTTTAATGCTTGCCGCTATTTGTTTTTGGTTCCGCTAAATGTGAAGCGAGGGGTGGGATCGCCGCATGTCACATTCGAGCGTGGTTATCATATAGGGCGAGGAAAGGATATTTGCCGCTCAATGTGAGGCGAGGGGTGGGATACCGCATGTCCATTGAAGCGAGGTTATTCTATGCCGCCTATATGTAAATAAGCGAGGGGTATTAAAATACATTGTGATGGACAGACTAGGGATTGGTGACTGATATTTGGTATTGTTGAGCTGGTGTTATGTCATGACATGTCTAACCATTAAAAATAATCTATTGATTATACTCATGAGTTATGGTACAGGGACAACCAAACTGGAAGCGTTTTGAAATGCATGGGAAAACAGGAAGTGTTTTAATTGTGTTTTATGCATTTACGCTTTATATTCATATTGTGTTGAATATGAATGATATTATTGCTCATGTTTGGGGGTTGTCCTTGTAGGTACACTTTTGGCATGATAGAAGGGCTAAGCGGGTTGAGGTGGTGAGCTTGTGGAGAATTCTTTTGACCCAGGAAGGACATGATTAATTTTGTATAGTATCTACTCTAGGAGTAGTGTAAAGCTATAATTGATAACATTCATTTGATTTGAGAATGTAACTAATCCAGGGATAGTCCTTATTTTGGCATGTAATTCTTAAAGCTTATAGACTCAACACGATTAATTTACTCTGATCATTTATATTAGCTCTATTTATGCCTTTGATCCGCACTTAAGGATTAGGGTCCTTACATTAGTGGTATCAGAGCAGTGGTTAGAGAACCCGGGAACGAGTGAAGGGTAGCCTTAGCATGATTGTCTAGGTGCTTACATTTGAGGCATGTTTATGCATGTGGTGCATATTGATGTATATTCTGTTATACTAACATGCTTATTATTCCTGTTATCTAACGGCATAACATGTATATTTGTTTTGGAATTGTTGTTAACCTTTGTGTTACAGCATGGCTGCTATGAATGCGGGGAACCTTAACGAAGAAGTTGGCGATGTGGGCAGTGTTAACGCTAGCGTTGGACAAGTGAATCCTCTACCTCCACCAGCAGTAGGCTTGGAGCCAGTGGCTCAGTTATTACTACCCGGTGAGATTAACTTGACTCAGTTTCTGTCTTACCACCCGCCCCGGTTTGAGGGAACAGAATCAGGGGAGGAAGCTGAGGAGTGGCTGGAGAGACTTGAGCAGATATTTGTGTCGGCTCCTTGTGCTGTTACAGCGTGGCTGAGACTGGCGGAGTTCCAGTTAGCAAAGAAACCTCTAATGTGGTGGAGGGGCACTGTAATGGAGCTAAGAGCACTGGGTACTGTGATTGATTGGACACTCTTCAGGACCCGATTTCTGAACCGGTACTTCTCCGCAGCGGCGAGACAGACGAAGGAGGACGAGTTTACAAGTTTGAAACAGGGGAACATGACAGTGTCAGACTATGCCACGCGGTACTCTTCTTGCTGAGGTATGTTCCCCACATTGCCACCAATGGGCACGCAAAGATGAGGAGTTTTATGAAGGGGTTGCGACCGGAGCTCTATGACCGGATTATCACCAATAACCCAACTTCTTTTGATGATGCTCTCACAAGAGCGGAGCTTGCCGAGCTTGGAGTGGGAGCTTATCCGAGTGCTGTGCCACCGCAAGTACCACAACAGAGGCAGGCTAATGACAGCTTGAGGCCCCAGGGAGAGCCATTTAAACCTCGTGGTGCCTCTTCATCTTCACGGTTTGGTGGAAAGAAGTTCTTTGGTCAGAAACAGGAGAACAAGAAGAATTGGTCGGCCAATAGAGGGTCTTCACAAGGGAATAGGCCGGGAGAGCCGAGGTGCGACAATTGTGGAGGGCCACATCCTTCAAGTAAGTGCCCTGCCTATTATAGCTGTGGCAAGATGGGCCACATCTCTCGGTATTGCCCCACCCGGGGAGGACAGTCATAGTTCCAGGGCAACAGGCCGAGGTTTGATGACAGGACAGTACACCAGAGGCAGCAATTTGGGCCTCGACCATCGGGAGGTCAGACAGTGGGACCGCCCCAGGGACAGGTGTATGCGCTGACTAGAGAGCAGGCCCAGGCAGCCCAGAGGAGGTGATCGCCGGTACGTGTCATTTATTTACGTACCCTGCTTTTATTTTGATAGATACAGGTGCCTCCCACTCTTTTGTATCTGTTGGCTTTGTGGAGAGACACCATATGCGCACGTCTTCTTACCCACGCCTCTCCTTGTCTTGACACCACCTGGAAGAAATGTCGTTGCTGATCAGTTCATGGCAGATTGCCTCATTTATTTTGAGGGCAACGAGTTGAAGACAGACTTGATTGTGTTGGGTATGTCGGACTTCGACTGCATCTTGGGCATTGATGTTCTGAACAGATATCAGGCAGTGGTAGATTGCCGGCAGAAGACAGTGAAGTTCAGACCTGATTTGGGTAGTCAGTGGACTTTCTATGGCAACGGTTCTCGTGCGAAGATTCCGTTGATTTCAGCGATCAAGATGACTCAGCTGTTGGAACGTGGCCACACGGGCTATCTCATCTATGCCGTGGACACGTCTGGGAAGAATAAAGAATTGAGAGTTGAGGATGTACCAGTGGTAGCAGAGTTTGCTGATGTGTTCCCAAAAGAGATCCCAGGATTCCCACCGGCTAGGGAAGTTGAGTTTGGGATCGAGTTGTTACCGGGGACATCCGCTATCTCTCGTGCACCTTACAGGATGGCACCGGCGGAGTTGAGAGAATTGAAGGATCAGTTGCAGGATCTCCTTGACAAGGGATATATACGTCCGAGCGTATCGCCATGGGGCGCACCGGTTCTCTTTGTGAAGAAGAAGGACGGTTCGATGCGGTTGTGCATCGATTACCGGCAACTGAATAAAGCCACAGTAAAGAACAAATATCCTCTCCCAAGGATTGATGATTTGTCTGATCAGTTGCAAGGTACCAGACTTTATAGCAAGATTGATTTGAGGTCCGGGTACCATCAGATTCGAGTCAGAGAGGAAGATGTACAGAAGACAGCGTTCCGGACTCGATATGGTCATTATGAGTTCTTAGTGATGCCGTTCGGTGTGACGAATGCTCCAGCGGTCTTTATGAGTCTGATGAACAGAGTGTTTCAGCAGTACCTTGATCAGTTCGTCATTGTGTTCATCGACGACATTCTCATCTATTCCCGGAGTGAGGAAGAGCACGCGAAACACTTGAGGACAGTGCTCCAGATTCTTCGAGATCACCAGTTGTATGCCAAGCTCAGTAAGTGTGAGTTCTGGTTGAGTAGTGTAGTATTTCTGGGGCATGTCATTTCGAGCAGCGGAATATCAGTGGATCCCAGGAAGATCGAAGCTGTGATGGAGTGGGCTGCCCCCACTTCTGTACCTGAGATTCGGAGCTTCCTTGGTTTGTCCGAATATTATCGACGCTTCGTCGAGGGCTTTTCGAAGATTGCCAAGCCGTTGACACAGTTGACCCAGAAATGAGTACCTTTCTTTTGGTCAGAAGCTTGTGAGGAGAGCTTCCAGGAGTTGAAGCACCGTTTGACGACGGCGCCAGTGTTAGTGATCCCTACGGAGAACTCTAGATTTGTTTTGTATACCGATGCATCACTCCAGGGCCTTGGGTGTGTACTGATGCAGGATAGGCATGTGGTAGCCTATGCATCGAGGCAGCTGAAGCCGCATGAGACGAGATACCCAGTCCATGACTTGGAACTGGCGGCTATCATCTTCGCACTGAAGATTGGAGGCATTATTTGTATGGTACTTCGTTTACCATTTACACGGATCACAAGAGCCTCAAGTTTTTATTCACTCAGGCAGAGCTGAACATGAGGCAGAGGAGGTGGATGGACTTACTCAAAGACTATGATTGTGAGATTGAGTACCATCCCGGGAAGGCTAATTTGAAAGCAGACGCCTTGAGCCGGAAAGTGAGGAGTTCTGCTGAGGACGTCATCCATTTGTCAGCCATGATGACCTCCTATTGCCATCTGGGGTATGATTTCGACATAGATACATCATCTGTGTATGTATCGACCTTGTTAGCTGAGCCAGATATCTATGAGAACATCAGGAGAGCTCAGAGGTCAGATGATGAGGTTCAGAGGTGGTTATCTTTAGTACATCTTGGTCAGCCAACGAAATTCAGAGTGGCCGATGACGGATCTTTGAGATTGGGTAACCGTTGGGTGGTTCCGAGTATGCCGGAGTTGCGTAGAGGGATCTTGGAGCGAGCTCATAGTAGCAGACTTAGCATCCACCCAGGCGGAAAGAAGATGTATAAAGATCTACGTGGTCAGTTTTGGTGGAAAAGGATGAAATCTGATGTCGTCGCTTTTGTAAAGAGGTGTTTGATCTGCCAGCAGGTTAAGGCAGAGAGGCAGAGACCTGGCGGCGAGTTGAAAAGCTTGGAGATACCGAAGTGGAAGTGGGAACACATTTCCATGGACTTCGTGACTCACCTGCCGAGGAGTGCTTCAGGCTTTGATGCCATTTGGGTGATTGTGGATCGATTGACTAAGGTAGCTCATTTCATCCCCTATAGCATGACTTTCACCTTTTTGAGGATGGCGCAGTTGTATATTCGAGATGTGGTGAGATTGCATGGAATCCCCATTTCCATAGTGTCGGATCGAGATCCGCGATTCACATCTCATTTTTGGGAAGGTCTTCAGTCAGCCTTGGGAACTGAAGTCAGATTGAGCACTGCTTATCATCCTCAGACGGATGGCCAGACCGAGCGTACTATCCAGACGCTCGAGGACATGTTGAGAGCTTGTGTTTTGGAGTTCGATGTTTCTTGGCAAGATTCAGTGCCTTTGGTAGAGTTCTCTTATAATAACAGCTACCAGGCGAGTATTCAGATGGCTCCTTTTGAAGCTCTTTATGGCAGACGGTGTAGATCACCCTTGTGTTGGGATGATTTGGACCGCAAATCGGTCGGAGGACCGGAGTTGATTCGGGAAATGGAAGAGAAGATAAAGATGATAAGGCAGAAAATGAAATCAGCCCAGGACAGACAGGCAGCTTATCCGAACAAACGGCGGAGACCGTTGGAATTTCAGTTGGGAGATAAGGTCTTTTTGAAGATCTCGCCTTTCAGGGGCGTTGTGCGATTTGGGATGCGCGGGAAACTGTCTCCGAGGTATGTTGGACCGTACGAGATTTTGCAGCGCATTGGCACCTTAGCTTACCGACTAGCTCTGCCGCCTTCTTTATCTGGTATACATGATGTGTTTCATGTATCGATGTTGCGGAAGTATGAGCCGGATCCGTCGCATGTTTTACAGCCTTCCGAAGTTCAGTTAGAGTCCGATGTGTCTTATGTGGAACGGCCTGTCAGAATTCTGGATCGAGCAGACCGTAGACTTCGGAACAAAGTGATACCTATGATCAAGGTTCAGTGGGATCGCAGGGGTGTCGAGGAGGCTACGTGGGAGACGGAGCGGCATATGGTGCAGCACTACCCGGAACTATTCTCTGGTATGTGATTATGTTTAGTTTCAATTTGGGGTAAGTGCATGTGATTTCGAGGACGAAATCTTATAAGTAGGGGAGTATTGTGATATCCCCGAAATGATTCATTGCAATTTAGGCATTAATTGTGTTTATATGATTAATTATGATGGTAATTAATTGATTATGTGCTGGATTTAATTAATGTGTGGAAATGCATGGTCACATGGAAAGAATGACCCGGGAGTGCATTTCAGGGTGCATGTTGGGCATGTTGGGGAAAATTGCTATTAGCATGATTTATTTGCCATGGTTAGCAATTTTTTTTGGAAAGCATGAGTTAATTGATATTTTGGTGCATTTTGGATTAATGCTTTTGAAAATATCACGTTGGGGTGTTTTATACACCATGGGTTTGTGAAATGCTTTTAATTAAAACCCAACCCTTTTTTACCCCAACCCCACTCAATACACTCTCACTTTTACTTTACCAAATCACCACCCAAACCCTTCCCCCTCCTCATTTTCGAGTTGAAGCAAAAAGGTGGGGAGAAATCCTTCCAAAGTTTGAGTTTGTGAAGTTTATTGGGAGATTTGAGGTCCCCAAGAGGTGTGGATACCTCATTGTTGATTTTGAAGTGTTTTATTTAAGTTTGGTATGGTTTTGAAGGGTTTTAAAATGGGTGTTGGGTTGTTGTGGTTTTGGTTAAGGATTAGATTTATGTTTGTTTTGAGGTGTATTTTGAAGGTTTATGTTGATATTTATGTTGTTGGTTGGTTGGCTTAAGTATTGGTATGGATTGGAAGGTTTTGGTATGCAAAAATGGTGAAAAATCGCGAGTCTGTGCGAGGCGATCGACCGCCTGAAATGGGGGCGATCGATCGCCGAAGAGCAGTACCAAAAATGCGGGACAGGCGATCGATCGCCTGTTATGAGGCGACCGATCGCCGAGAGGCAGTGGCCAATCCAAGGTTTAGGCGATCGATCGCCATGTTTGGCGCGATCGATCGCCGCGAAGGAAAAATTGAGGCGATCGATCGCCTCAGCCAAGCGATCGATCGCCAACTGTGGAATTTTGAGAAATGCTTTCTTTTGTCGAATTTTTGGTATTTGACTATTATTTGGCTTCTAATATGGGGTTGTGTGATTGTGTAGAACCATCCCAGGTAGCAACGCAACCAAGGAACTGAAGCCATATCAATTCCACTTTTGAAAAGGTACGTAGAGGACGTACGGGCACCCAACGGTACATGTATCTAATATACTCATTGTTTATGCATTGTGGATGCGAGTATATATGTGATGATGCATTGTGGATGCAAATACATGTTGAATTATGCATGATGATTGTGGATGCATATGATTATTGGTGCACATCCCATGAGTCGTGGTCATCCCTTGATGATTTTAATGCTTGCCGCTATTTGTTTTTGGTTCCGCTAAATGTGAAGCGAGGGGTGGGAGCGCCGCATGTCACATTCGAGCGTGGTTATCATATAGGGCGAGGAAAGGATATTTGCCGCTCAATGTGAGGCGAGGGGTGGGAGTACCGCATGTCCATTGAAGCGAGGTTATTCTATGCCGCCTATATGTAAATAAGCGAGGGGCATTAAAATACATTGTGATGGACAGACTAGGGATTGGTGACTGATATTTGGTATTGATGAGCTGGTGTTATGTCATGACATGTCTAGACCATTAAAAATAATCTATTGATTATACTCATGAGTTATGGTACAGGGACAACCAAACTGGAAGCGTTTTGAAATGCATGGGAAAACAGGAAGTGTTTTAATTGTGTTTTATGCATTTACGCTTTATATTCATATTGTGTTGAATATGAATGATATTATTGCTCATGTTTGGGGGTTGTCCTTGTAGGTACACTTTTGGCATGATAGAAGGGCTAAGCGGGTTGAGGTGGTGAGCTTGTGGAGAATTCTTTTGACCCAGGAAGGACATGATTAATTTTGTATAGTATCTACTCTAGGAGTAGCGTAAAGCTATAATTGATAACATTCATTTGATTTGAGAATGTAACTAATCCAGGGATAGTCCTTATTTTGGCATGTAATTCTTAAACTCATAGACTCAACACGATTAATTTACTCTGATCATTTATATTAGCTCTATTTATGCCTTTGATCCGCACTTAAGGATTAGGGTCCTTACATAGCCATAGCGCTGCAACCCTCTTCTGGATCTCTATAAGATCTTGGGATATCTTAGAAGTATCCGGCTCGATTTCTCGAAAGGTTGGGTCTCCCATCCTATTCGTCTGTTCCGGATCCTGTTGGATTGTTTGGATCTGGAATCATGGGGTTGTGCTCAGGATGATATCTCTCATGTGCCTCGGTAATCTCGAATTGTAGCTTGAGATTCATCATGTAAAGGTTCTTCGCTACCTTCTCCTGTTCTTGATACTGGTATATGCTAGCGGGGCAAGCACCGATTTCCAGTAGAGTATTCCATTTCTGGTTGAAGTGTTTAGTTTCGGCAAGATATCATTGATTTAGTTCTTCCAATTTCTGGAAGTACCATCTGCATGACTTGCTACCTTCTCCTGTTCTTGATACTGGTATATGCTAGCGGGGCAAGCACCGATTTCCAGTAGAGCATTCCATTTCTGGTTGAAGTGTTTAGTTTCGGCCAGATATCATTGATTTAGTTCTTCCAATTTCTGGAAGTACCATCTGTATGACTTGCACCACGAACATTCGTTCGGATCCATAATATTTCTTGAATCGTCTCATCCGTATAGTTTACAAATTAATATTCAAGATATTATTATAATATTTACAGAATAAACCTAGGCTCTGATACCAATTTTGACGGATCAGTCAGGAGGCTGTGATAATGGTATAATAGTCCATTAATAAGGGGAAAATTCTTTTAATTAATGATAAGAACTAAAGATGTTACAATACTAAAAGTTTAGGGACTAAAAATGTTAGTTAGAAAAGTTTAGGGACCAAAAGTGTTTAGATAGTAAAGTATATGGGCTTAATATCATACATTCCCTGTTAAAATTCATATTTGTTTTCCATATGAATGCCATTAGTGTTCCTTTTTCGTCATTAGACACTCATAAACCATATATTTGCCCACTTTTTTGGTATTTAATGACATATTGCGCTTACTCCCTTCCAACCAGGAACCAGCCTTTTGCATCCATCCGTTTAAGAATAACCCACACGGTTTCCTGTCTCCTAATTTTGACTGAATCGGAATCCTTAATTTTAGACCTTCAAAAAATGGCTACCCTGACATTGAAGAATAGATGTTAAATGTGAACCAGTCACTAACTTGGATAAATAGGAGCATAGTTAGGATTTACTTTAAGCAGAGAATTGAAGAATTCCGAGCCAATTAAAATTCTAACTAAAAGAAGGATTTGAAAGTACGTTATATAACCACCTATTTAAACTACATAAATGATACAACCATGAAAAAAAATTCATTTATTGCTTTAGAACTCATTTGTATCCACCAGCTCCATTTCATTAGGTATCACTTGTCCTATTAAAAAGATCAAGATGATGATTTGAAATCTGTTAGTCATCATTAATTAACACATATTTTCGCACAACACTTAAGTTCACAAATCAAATTGAAGAAACCAAGGATTTCAAGTCAGTAGTTTGTTGCTTGAGCGAACCATCCATCCACCTCTTCAGCATCTCTAATGCAGCTTTAGGCTGATCCATCGGAACCATGTGTCCAGCATCGTGAACCTACATGAGACAGTGAAGTTCAAGTCAGAAAAAAACATATATATCATTATAAATTTGAAATGGAATAGCGTCGGGGTAGACCTTCAAGAAACTTAAAGGTCCATGGCTCGTCAATAATCCAGCTTTAGAACCATCAACATGGAAAGGAACTTCGGTCGATGCTGAAAATTCTTCCTTACCACTCCATTCCATCGCGTGAACCCATCTAGAGTTACCTGCTCGATAGAAGTTATTATAAACATACATGTAATATAAATTTTGCATATGCTGGATAAACAAGGAGCCTTGAAGTTTTTGACAACCCCACATCTGCGTTCCCTTGTAAGCCATAGTTGTAAGGTTCACGAAATCTCGATGAGCCAAATCTTGGCTGGTGGTGAAATATTTTACCCAACCAATATATCTGATGTCACAGCATACAACATTCACTTAGATACAAGGATAAAGCAGGGAGGAGCCTCACCTAACCAGTTGCATATGAGGTCGTATTCTCCAGCATACACCAGCAGCTTTACTCCGTCCTCAAGGAGAGCGGGAACACCAACTTCAAGATTTCTCATCCAATCCATAAGCATAGCCTGGTAAACAGTAGTACTACACGAAACAAATTCTATGTCACCGACTCCAAGTGCACTTCTGACGGACTTTTGGTTGAGGAATTTCTCCAAGTTTGAGAAGTCATAGCAGAGACTGCCTACACACTTCTTTCTAATATCGTAATACTGCCACAAAAAATTATCACAAGCTTAACCTTGAGAATATGCTCACCATCTTCTCAATTCAGAATAAAAAAACTTTCAATGCCTAACGTTAAGCTTTTATTTGTGGTGAAATATCGATTCCACAATAAGTTTGTATCTACTTAAAATTCCTACATAAGCATTGATTGCGCTGGTTTAAGATTAAATGGCATATACCTTAAGAAAGCCCAGAACTGACGCAAGTTTAGAGAATTGCACGCAGGTTGGTTCAGGGTATGTTGAACATAAACACTCATGTTCTATGAGTTCCTAACATCAACTTAGCAGTCATGGTTCACAAAGTAATCTTAAGCATAAAAAGGAAGCATCTATCCTCTGAAAATTCACTATTGTTGGACATATTAACATGGCATTTCAGATTGGTTAGCACATGCTGGTCATATATAGCCAAAGATATGAATATCATTCTTACATTCACATCACCAACAACTGAAATTACGGAGGAGAATATCGAGTTGCAAACAATGTAGGCTGCCATGCAAGATAATCTCCCATCAGTACCTGAGGCAATCAAACGCATTAATGCCAACAAGCTACTTCAGCCACAGAAATGCAGCTCACTGCTAAAATAAGATGAAAAATTATAAGTAGCTAATTTAACATAAACGCCAAACTAAAATGTTCTAACAACAATGTATTAGAAGCCCTTTTGCAGAAAAGGAGTTAATGGAACAGATTTTCAAATTAGATTATCAGATGTGGATTACATTAGTATGACAGGAAGAACTATAACTAGATGAGTCACTACCGCATAGCTTTACTGCTGATTCACAGAGTGGAAGAATCTTGTTGATACGATCATGCTGAGACTGTGTGATCATTCCCATATCCATTGCATAATCAGCGTACGCACCGTACTGAATTGCTGGATCCGTGAGCCCATTTCCAATAGCAAATCCCTGTACAGTTACTTCATCGTAAGATAAAGAAACTATACATAAAAAGAAACCTTCATTAAGTGAATAGGAATTACCTTCAGATTTATATGGATTCCTTCATTTGCCTTGTTTCCTCGATGGACTCGGGCAGCCAAAGCAGGAATATAATGTCCAGCATATGACTCCCCAGTAATATAAAAATCATTTTTGGCCAGCTCAGGGTGCTCCTTGAAAAAATCCTACAGAGATAAATAGTCCCAATGAGAATTCTTACGTTTAAAAGCAAATCAGATCCAGAACTTGTGAGAGACGAAATAGGTAAGACAAATTTATTCTAAAATGTTCGACTGATTTTCCACTGCCAAGGTTGAGACATCCACCCAACCCAACCCAACCTTCAAAAAAAGCACTCTCTGCTCTATCCCTCCAGCCTCCCCTTCCCTTTCCCCTTTGAAGAGATACATGAAATTCAGGTTAAATTCATTGAGAATTATATGTATTTTCCTTGTAAATTTGTTGGTAATTATGTCAAAATTAGAAATCTTTTTTCCCATCTTTTTACCAAATTCAGCAATTTAAACTCGAAATCGATTTTGAGAATAAAGGCAAT